>CAKAOI010052669.1:0-15461 GCA_916701655.1 Sebastiscus albofasciatus
AGAGACGGCAAAGGATTGGGTCCAACTTTGGGATGAGGGGTGGCAGCTCATTGAAAGATGCCTATAATTCAGGAGAAGGCGCGGAACAAAAGAAATATTTCTCCCTTCCTTGGAAGAAGTCACAGCTGTGCTACCAAGATGGCACAGAGCGACACATGGAAGACCATAAATAAGACAATGGCATGTTGTTGTTCTTCGGAGCCACATTGGGTAGTAGCCTAGAGGTCAAGTGAAGGAGACGCAAGCCCATCCCAGAAACCTCACGCACACATGCACACGGGGGGAAGTAACGCCGGGTATGTCGAGATACTACAGATAGAGATCACAAATCACACCGAAGGAGACAGGAGAGATATTACCTCACCTGAAGTGTTTCCATAAACTCCAGTGTACCAAAGCCTTGGGAAGTGGTATCACTCTTCAAGCTGTGATTTATGATGATACAATCCAGCACATCATCCGTCATAAATAAGGGAGATTAAATGAATAGGCTGAGGCTGTGTATATAGTAACGCAACCCCCAGAAATTATGTTTACTGTTGAGCCACTGTGTCTAAAAACTAATTCAAGGATGGTTTCGTAAAAAGAGGAGACATGCATATGTCACCTTTTCCTTAAAGTTAAGGAGAGAAGCAGGAAACAGAGAGAGGAAGATGAGGACAGAGAGGAACTTGGCATCGTCAGTCTTCCTGTTAAAGCGGAAAAAGGCAGAAGAGGCAAAGCGAGAGCGATGGAGAGCCGGGGAGAGAGGGGGAATTTGCTAAAGCAGCTCAGGAGGGCCCTCATTACGATATTAAACAAGATTTAATAAGTGAGAGTGATTTGATGAGGTGATTATCCTGGCCCATTAATCAAGCAGGCTTCTGGCCTCGCTGTAATATGGCCCATCTTTCCCCCCTATACCAAAGCCTCTTTAGACGCTGAGCTCCTTACTGCACTAACGGCGCTTCAGAAACAACACCAGGCCAAAAAAAAAAAAAAAAGGCATATTACGTCTCATCTCTCAAGCCTGCGGGTATTTTCGATGCTCACTCATCCCCCTGCCTCCCTGTCCGCTCTCGTGGTGCATCTGGTAAATTGAACTCCTTAACATCTGGGTCAGAAAGTAAAGTCTTATCAGAGGGAGCTAAGAGTGATAACTGGCAGTGATAACCAGAAAGCATCTGTTGGCTTTAAGGCTTTTGGTTCGAGAACAGAAGGAAGTTGTGCGGATTTCACTGGATTGTTGGGTTTTGTAGAGAGGTAGGGGAGGCGCGCCCGCGTGTGTGTGTTTGTGTGTGGGTAAATGTGTGTGGACGGGCTGATTCATAGAATGCTTCTTAGCAAAATGAGGTACAAAGTTGCATCAGGACATGTGAGAGCGAGCACAGTCTGCTGTTTAAGCTTAAACAGACTGGCAGACCTTGTAAACCATATCTCCCCGAGGGCTGCAACTTATTTATTATTTTCACTATTGATGAATTTGTTGTTTCTTTTTTCTTTTTTTTAATCAGTTGATCATTTTTTTCATTTTTCAGTGAAAAAAAAACCAAGTTCGCAGAGCATTTTTTTGTTGCACAAACAGTCAAAATCCCATAAAACGGTTCAATGCGTTCTCATCCCAACCCGTCATATACTGACACTTTGTCAAACCCCTTGGTGGCTCTTTTCGTTTGCAGTAAACACGTGTTTAATGTTGTGAAGTAAACAAAACCACTTGCTGAGGTTCAGGCAATAAACCGCTGTAGTTAGGTTTAGGAAAAAAAACATGGTTGGGCTTAAAACTACTACGATTGTATAGTGAAAATGAACGTTGTGAACATGGGACATGAACGAACAGTTGATTGTAACGTGATGCACAGGACACAAACAGCGGTCTTCTGGATGAAAGCCTTGTGTTTGTTGAAAAAGTGTCGGTATTTGACGCCCTAGGAATGAGAACGGGCTGCAAGGTCAACTTACAGTGACAGAAAAGTAGAAAATCCTCACATTTGTCAAGCTGCAAACAGCAAATGTTTGGCATGGGTGCTTGATAAGTAGCTTAAACAATTAATCCATTATCAAAATAGTTGGATTAATTTTCTGACAACTGACTAATCAATTAGTAATCGCTTCAGCTTTAACACCGTGATGTCTGTGTATCGTACAGTAGGATAAAATGTGATCTACAGCAGCTATTGCCAAATAAACGTCAGTCAACTGTGATTCATTTTTTAAATTCTCTCCCCGTTTTTTAGGCAATGATCTTCTGTCATTTTTTATATAATTTCTTACGACCGTTCTTCAGCTGCGCTCCAGATAAAGTTTGATGTGGAGAGTTTTTACTTGATATTTCCAATTTTGGACAGAAATGCCTTCCAGCGCCACAAGCTGAGAGAGATGACGCATAAACAAAGAAAATGGCTGAAGCTGATAACTTGAGGTTTTGTTTTGTAGGTATACAACACCCTCCTTAAGCAAAATAAGATTTATTAATGAGCCATATGGGAATCTGACGCAGGAGAGTCGATATTCCTTCTGAGTCTGGAATACAGCATTTAACTATTTAGTCCCAGGAAGCAGCTAGGAAGCAAAATGCATCACTTTCTCTGCACTAAAGGAGAGTTAGTTGAACAACATAAAATGAATTGGCAAGTATTTTGATGACTGAGCAGAAATGGCAAACTTTCGGATTTGCTTTTTTATTTATTTATTTATTTTTTGCTATATGTGATAGTAAACTGAAATCTTTGGGTTTTTGACTGGAAACAAAGAATTAAAAGACTTCACCTTGTGATTGTGATTTTTCACTATTCCCTGACATTTTATAGACAAAGCAATTTGTTAGGAACCAAGCAGTGAGGCAACGAGGAAACAGGAGTTGTTGAAAGTCACTGGGCTTTTTATTTACCGGAAAAATGACAAAACATTAGAAACCAAGAATTTAATAACCAAGCCTAGAAAAGAGGTTAAAGCAACATAACTATACTTATTACCACAACTAAACAAGGTGTTGACTGAACAAAACAGACCTGACACAGTGACACATGAGGGCACATATATAGGGGCTTGGCCAAACCAAATAGCACACAGGAGTAACCAAGATGGACACTAACTATAACTAAATACAAAGCAAAACTAACTAAACCCATTGTTCAGGTTGTTCAGGTGTGTTCAGGTGTGGTTGGCTGCAAATGAAATGAACCTGTGTAGGTAGCAAACTAATAAGGTGAGAGAGTGTGAACTGGAATGATGTTACCCTGTGTGGCATCCCTCAGTTAATCGGTTAATTGAAAAAAATAATCAGCAGATTACTCAGTAATCTGAGTAAGCGGAGCTTTCACGAACTTAACTGCAGGTTGAATTACTAACGTGCTATTTCGGTGAAAGCAAGGAACAATAGACTTTTGTGAATGCTGCACAGTAAAAGTCTAAAGGCACAGCTAAATCCTATAATTAGAGCACAATAATAAGACATCCTGTAGACACATTTGGATCTAAAGCAATGTAATGTTCTCCTCAGTGGAGTGAATCATACCTCTAAGGCAGCCGTCAAAACTTTTTAAACCTTTAGTGGGTATACTGACTAAACAAGTCCAGTCCTGCACTACTTCAGATGCACATATTTATTAAAAGATTTATAATTCACCATGTGAAATGATATGATAGAGCAGTTGAGTCAAAGACAAGAGGTTAAATGTAACCTCAAAAGTGGGAGAGAAATAGGTATTACAAAGACAGACAACCCCCCCTCCCCAAAAAAAAAAAACATTTTAAAAGCTCAAGTGGAAGAAGATTACCTTAAAGCAGGCGTGGGACGGAGCTTTTTCTGGGAACTGCCGGAGAGTATTAATACAATAAGCACAGAAAATATAATACAAGAATGTTTTTATCAACGTAATCCGGAGAGATGAGGCCGAACCAACCTGGACTGTAATCCCAAGGAGAAGGTCCCCTGGTTATCTGTCATCTGGGACACACACACACACAGACACACTTATGGAGACACACTCACACACAGTGTCTCGTCCTCGCTTCAAATAATCAGCAGATAATCTTCAAGAGGATGTTGTCCCTTCAGTCTCATCTTTACTGTAATGTCCCCACCGGCAGTAAGGGTCAAGAGGTCGACTGCTGGGTTAAGCTATCAATGAGAGGTCAGCTTGTTAATATTCCTATTAATATGACATGTTTGACCTTATATATTCCATTACTATTCGGACACTGGTACGGTTATTTGTTGGCTTAGATGCTACTGTATATTTGATTTAGGCTGAATTTAACTCATCCAGTGCCTTTTTTTGCGACGTAAGAATAAACCAAAGCATCAAATAAGCCACTCAGTAGGTCCGTTAGATGTTAAGCATTTAGCTGCACACAGATGGAATCAACTTCCCGCTGATTTTAAATGCAATTGCAAATTTAAATGACTCATTTATTTTTTTCTCTGCACTATTATTTCCTTTATTACATTTTTTGGCAGCTAATTACTGTGCTGAAAGTGAATTTACTGTATCTTATTTCATGTTTTCTATTTTAATTGCTTTTATTTTTCTCTTTATTATTCTTTTAAAGGTGCTAAATACAGGATTGGCGGCTCTCAACATGGCGACGGCGATCCGTGGCTTGCAGCTAACACTGCTAACAGCGCAAACAACAGCTACAGCGCTGACAGCGATAACAGTGTTTACCTGAGGGGTAAACGGAGGATGGATGCTACGCTTCCATGACGACGCCGTTGACTGGGACGACGTTATCCGCTGTAACCGCCGTATGAAAGCGGTGCAGAGCGGCGACCATGAGCTAGCCAGTGGGGCACGCTCACATGCACGAACATGCCGTAAAAGCACACATTGCCGGCCCGGCGGTGTCAACAAAACATCGGAGAAGCTCGGACTACAGCACCCAAAGAGGGAGAGCGACTTCATTCTCTGCTCAGGTAGACATTACTCCTCTATATCTTTACATTGCAAATTTGCTGCTATATTAATGCTCTGGATATCAAATATAGCACCTTTAAATGTTGTTTTAATGAGTTTCTTTGCTTCATGTAAAGCCCTTTGGATCGCCTCCATATTTGAAAGGTATGAATTCACTTGCCTTGTCTTTATAATAAAGCTAGATAATAATGATATAGCAAATAAAGCAGTTTAACTGCCATTAAGGAACACCTCGAGGGAAGAAAGTAGGGGTTTACTTGAAGGACAGATACAGAATTTGGTAGCTGACACTCTGAGGGCTGTAAGACAATGTCGCCTTGGCGAGTAACTTTCTCTCTCCCGCTCTCTCTCTCTCTCTCTCTCTCTCTCCCTCCGTGTATCTAAGCAGCGTAATTTGAGTAAATGACAGGGGAACATCTGCTGTGCATAAGAGAGAGGCCAACACTTTAACATGCAGATGTCTCTCTCCATCTGCATTAATTCAATAATTACCGCAATGGAGGGAGGGGGAAAAAATCTTTTTTTATAGCTTAAGACAATGTTATCTGTGCCAGTTGGTATGGGGAGGGCGAAAGGGAGGGGAGGGGGGGTCGAATGAGTGTGTGTGTGCGTGCGTATGTGTGTGTGGGTATGTGTGCATGTGCTGCTGGAGGTTTGTGAGAGGAGGGGTAGATTATTACACCATTTAGCCAGAGCAAGCTGTCACATTGCGGAGAATCTCACTAATTCCATTGTGCCCTTGGTGAGTCACTGGCAGACTCCAAGTGACCGACGAGGCCTCAACGCCACCACTTTGTCACCCGCACGACCAACCTGCTTCACTCAGGGTGGAACTGTGTGTCTTATATTGCGTGTGTGTGTGTGTGAGGTGACTAACTTGTGTGTTTTATTATCCGTAGGAGTATGTGAGCATGTGCTTGCATGTGTGAATGGAGAGAGAGAGAGAGAGAGAGAGAGAGAGAGAGAGAGAGAGAGAGAGAGAGATTATGGTAGTGCAGCCCTTCGGACGAGGTCTGTGAATCCCCAATTAAAGGGAATTTGAGGCAACACCAGAGAATGACAGGTCAAGGCTTTGACATACCGCTGAATCAGTCCTTGTGACATTTAAAATGTCAGGCAATCATATTTTGGCCGGCACCATCAATTACAATGAAAATATCGGGCCAAGGAGAACATTAACATGTAATGGTTTCCATTCAAATAGAGCTAATTACTTTATTGAGAGGTGGGCTCCAGTATCTCATTTTCATCAAAAGCATTTATAAAGCAATCAGACAAATCTGATTATAATGTCCTTGTTCAATGAATGAAAGGGATGACATGTGGAAAATTATTTTAATGATATTAAGAGGTTACTTTTTGCACATTAAAGACACTCATAGCAGTTTGACCAGAAGTTTTGGGGTTTAAAAAGGATCCAACGGTCCAAAACCGAGCCCAGTGTTGCCATCTCTTTTCCAATGAAAGTAGCTATCAGCCCAAATTAAACATTTTTTTTACAGTCCTGCAACAGCCACAGCTAATTTCAACTAATATAACAAAAAACAATTCTAAAATCTTTTAGTCATTTACCTGGGGATGGAAAAAGACAGGTAACACTTCATTTTACAGGGTAATTAGGTGGTAATTATCAAGTATGTAACCTATACATGGAATTACTGCCAAATTACCCCAATATTTACTACAAAATGTATCGAAAATGACTTTATTATAAACAGTATTTAATGATTATATTCCGCTATTTCCAAATAGCTTGTAATTTATTTAATACATTTCCAGGAAAAGAATACAAAGTTAATTGATATGCTTTATTTCCATGTCTACTGATAAATAGATAATAATTAGCAAATAACTTATTTGAAATTTCTTAAAAAAAACTCCCTGAATCATTACATTAGCCACCAGGTTACATTTGTGTAGATAATAGGGCCCTATTTTAATGATTATATGCTATTTTAGCATAGAAGTAATAAACAATGTTTATGATAAAGTAATTTTTGATACATTTTTAGGTACATTTTTGGGTAATTTGTCAGTAATTACAAAGAAATTTCAAATAGGTCACTTGCTAATTATCATCTAATTACCATGAAGTTTGCAGACCAGTAAAATGAAATGTTACCAAAAGACAAATTCTTATTGTGCCACACCAGTAGCAGGTTTGTACAGTACAATACATTGACATGTGTTCCACCAGAAAAGCATACCAACACTCCAACAACCTGTGAGGGCACATGACCTCTCGAAGAAAAAGGTCACCGCTGTCAATGAGGGGCTTACAGATACACTCGCACAGACACACACAAACAATTAGAGGATGTATCACTGTACGTATACGATTACACACATAAATAAACATACAACCTGACATAATACCCACGAGCATGCACACACTTGCTGGCCACACACACACATATCTGACTCTTAGATGCCTGCCAAACATAGGGACAAAGGAAAATAGTTGTATACTTAGCAGGCCAACTTCCTTTGATTGCAGCAGTGCTGCTGTAGGAAACAATGCACAGGCAGGCACTATTAATACACCAAGGAGAAAGAGAATTCCTCTTAGAGGAAAGCTCAAAGGAGCCATCGGCCGAGCTATTTACAGACTTACTGACTGATTGGATGACTGACTGCACTATACTTACTGTAGTCGCTGCATCTTGTCTTACTCGACTCCTTCTTTTTTCTGCAAGGACTCCGACATGCTGACACATACAGTACACTGTGCATTAGAGGGTCAGTGGTACATATTCCTGCACAATACCTTCTTTTATACATTTCGCTGACTACTCTGGCAGTTTCAGTGTACGGATATCAAATTGTGCCTGAGAAATGTAACAGATCTCTTCCACTGCTGCATCGCGTCCACACGCTTGTGACATTTGACTGTTGGTAAATAGCCGCCCGGCCACACTTATGACCGCCTCTCCTTTCTAAAAGTGCCCAGTTAAAGAGCATCAAATCCCCACTCGCTAAACCCACACAAGCCCAACCTTCATTAGCATAGCTAACAAACTCCCTGAAAGAGCAACAGTGAGGGGAGAGAACAATGGCAGTCTATTAAAGGGGGAGATGAGGGGGTGAGAAGAGGAGACGAGGGGCGGGTGGGGTGGGGGGGAGCTATTGTTCTGGTCTTATTTAGCCCTTGGTGTCACCCTGCAACTGTTGTCACTTCTAAGTTTAGCCGGACGGCTGAAGAGGACAGGGAAGAGAAGAAGGAGGAGGCAAGGCAGGCGGAAGAGGAGGAGGAGGAGGAGAGAAAGATGGAGAACAGAGGGAGGGTGGACAGGGAGAGATGGTGTGAGGAAGAGGGGAGGATGGAGGGTGGAGGATAAAATGGATGCAAATGGAAGATGGAAAGAATGCAAAGTGAGTGAAGTGATGTCAGTCTCTGTAAACCAGACAGAAAATCATGACTCAAGTCTCACGACTTTGAGTCGGAGACTATGTCACCATAACGTTCAGGCTTAACAATAATACAACTATTTATAGTCATTTCACTGCAGATGAATGATATCCGATTACGAACAGTTCATATGGGTATAAATAAACATGCGATCATAACTGAATACAATTAACAGCCTTAATGTTTTTAAAACTGTTTCTTTCAAATGGCCAAAGAACAATGGCAGTAATGCTTAAGACTACTAAAGTAAGCAAACCTCTTTTATAACCTGTGTCTTAATAAGCTACATGAACAAAGTTAACAAGTAGTCAACACAGTGGAACACCTGAAGATACGGACCCATTCACAAGCCTATAAAGTCTTTTTTAAGTCTGCAACGATGAACAATTATTTGATTAATAATCTTTTTGTCTATAAAATGCCACAAAATAGTGAAAAATTGCAATTTGATTTCTAAAGTGGCATCCTCAAATGTCTTGTTTTGTCTCCAAAACCCAAAGATATTGAGTTTACCATCATGTATGACAAAGATAAGCCTCAAAAATCTGAAGCGAGTAAATCTTTGGCCATTTTGCTTAAATATTTTTGTACCTTATGTCAATGACGTTTAGTTCAAAGTCTTACAAGTCCCTGAATTCAGAGGTTTCAACTTATCGGACAGATCTAATGGAAGCCGCTCTGAGGTCAATTCAGGTGGTGCATGATGTGTTACAGTACACTGAACATACTTCACATACAAAACTTAGCTTCAGCAAAAATGTTCACGATGCCTTATTAATCTTTGAGATAGTCAAAGCCACTATTAGTGAGTCAAAAAGCCAACTCAACTCAGTCAATTTGAATTGCAGGTCGTGTAAGGTTGATTTAGTTGTAGTATCCTGATGAGCTCAGGACCAAAATTAAACTTTTCTCCTGTGATTCTCCTACTCTCAAGCTCTTTTTGAATTTCCTAGTCTGTAAAAAAAAAAAAAAACTGTCGCACAGAGGCATACAAATGGAGAAACTGTCTGTGTGTGTGTGTGTGTTTGTGTACCGCGGAAACAGAAAGAGCAGTGTCAGTGTTTGAAAGGCATGAGAGCAAACTAGACTACAAACAGACGACCAAAGGAGCCAAAAGAGGAGATGAGGCAAGACCCAAGGAGAAAGAAAGAGGGAGACAGATTAGCCCAGCTGTCTGCTCATAAAGCGGCCGAGGGGTGAGGCGCTAAGCCCTCCAGTGAAAGCAGAGCTTAGGTGGGTGACACAGGGCAGTGGACCCCACTCAGCCCACAGTGGTCTGCAGCGCAGGGCCCGAGCCAAAGCAAAGACACATGGATAAACAGTGGGAGATGAGGCTCCGCGCCTGCAAAGCCCACAGGGCTAAGACGGCCGGGCAGGCGAGCAGGCAGGCGTCACATTCCCCCCCAGCCAGGAGTGGAGACAGGGGGGTTAAGGCTTAAGGCTTGGCTCCCTAACTGACTGACAAGGGACGAGGCGGGATGGCAGACATTGTCTCAGTCAGTGAGTTCATCAGAAAGAATGTGGATTTATTAGTATATTGCTTAGGCTTAGCTCAAGAGAATAAAGGCACAATTACATAGGGTCTTGGCCATGCACCCCCCTCCCAAAACACAGCCCAGAATGATCAATTACTCTGACTCCGACTCTCTCCACTGTACGCAAAACACACAGCGCCGTCCATCTCTCAAGCCGTGCCCTGCCGATGACCCCTAGTTAGCACAGCAGCCTGGGAATGGCCTGTGATGACAAGGTCTCGGGTATGAGAGGTGAGGAGGCCCCGGTTCACCGCTACCGCAAGACCAAAAGTAGCACAGGGTCTTTAACCGCGCTGGATTTCACACACAACCCTCGTCCACGACCTCGTGGCAGTTGAGGCATTAGCAGCTGCTGTTTTACGAGCTTCCCAATGTGACAATGTATGCACCGCATAATAT
Source organism: Sebastiscus albofasciatus (assembly GCA_916701655.1). NCBI lineage: Eukaryota > Metazoa > Chordata > Actinopteri > Perciformes > Sebastidae > Sebastiscus > Sebastiscus albofasciatus. The sequence continues at coordinate 10,242 of CAKAOI010052669.1, forward strand.
CCATCAACAGTACGGTCATAAGTTATACCTATAGTGTCTTCGAAGGGTGTAAAAACAGCCGGAGAGCTTATGTAGTTTGATCCTTGAAGAGGTGCAGGGTGAAGAGAGTTCTGATAATGTGCAGATAATAAATTATGAGACAGTAAAAGTGTAGATTTGTGATAAGCCTTTTAGCACTGTGTCTTCCCTCGGATAGCTTGTTGATACAAATACACCGAGAAACCATTACATGTTTTCAATGATTTTCTTATATTAACAATAAACCAGTCCATCTACCTTAATCTGTACAAAGCTTGTAAAGACCACACTCTATTGTTCATAATTGAATGGCCCAGTCTGTACAGTATGGTGCCCCCTGTTGAAGTAGGATGGTCCTCTGTCTGCTTTGGTTTACAGCATCATTTACTGAATTGAAGATCTTTTCTTCACTGCTTTGAGCTTTAATATAAGGACTGATGATTTGGACATGCAGCCTATCCCATCATGCTCTGGGAAGAAGGAAAAGAAACACCACTACTTTCCATTCATTTTTCACACGTGAAATTTAATTTGCAAATGATCTAGCAATTATTTACAAATCGCCATAAGGTGTGAAAAGGAGCAGTTTTCCATAAATTTGTTATTTAGCAACTCAAGATTTTGTAACCTCTTCATTTTCATGCTCTGTTATGAAGAAGACAGAGAAACCTTCGTAGATAAGAGTACACACGAGTAAATTCAAACTTTAAAGGTGTCCCTATCTCTGGCTTTACCCTGGACATAGTCACCTGTTTAGGGCTGCAACTAACAAATACTTTCATTACCAATTAATCTGTTAATTAATTGAGCATCATTTGGTCTATCTAAAAAGTTTTAAAAAGTCGTAGAATAGTATATAAAAAAGAAAAAGTCATAGTATAGTAATGTCAAAAAAAGAAAAAAGTCATAGTATAGTATGTCAAAAAGGAAAAAAGTCATAGTATAGTATGTTGAAAAAAGAAAAAGTCATAGTATAGTATGTTGAAAAAAGGAAAAAAGTCATAGTATAATACGTCAAAAAAGTTTAAAAAAAATGTATTGTAAAGTAAGTCAAAAAATGTCAAAAATAGTCACAGTATAGTCTGTCAAAAAAAGTCAGAGTCATGTATTGTATGTCAAAAAAGTTAAAGAAAAAAAAAAGAAAGAAAAAAAGTCATAGTATTGTATATCGGAAAAAGTAGAAAACATTCATAGTATATTATGTCGAGGAAAGTAGTAGAAAATCATAGTATAGTATGTTGAAAAAAGTAAAATAAAAAAGTAGTAGTATAGTTTGTTGAAAAAAAGCAAAAAAAGAAGCAATAGTATATTATGTCAAAAGAAGTTATTTAAAAAAACCTGGTATAGTTTGTTGAGAAAATTCATAAAAAATCAAAGTAAAATAATAAAAAAGGTCACGTTTCATTGTGACTTTCTGTTTTGTCCAACCAAGAGTCAAGGCTTGCTTCTATCCAAGGCTGCAACTAGGGATTATTTGCATTGTCAAATAATGTGCATTTTCTTTGGTAATTAAAATGTTAACAACAATCCTCAACTATATTTTCCCATAGCCTAAGGGAATGTCTTCCAATATCTTGTGTTTTCTGAGCAATAGTCCAAAACCAAAGCACTTTTCATTGTGATGTACGACAGTGAAATGCAGCCAATCTTCACTTAAAAAGATAGCTGAAACAATTAATGTATTAGTCAAAAAGACTACTTGATTAATAAACTAATCTTTGCAGCGCTACTGCTATTGAGATGCCAATTGCAAGAACATAACTTTTGAGTGTCGAATAAATTCTAGATGAACTCTGTAATAACTTGCGTTTAAAACAACTTATTCTGAACCAATACAAATGTTATAGTGGGATTCATCAAATCTGAGTCGAGGTCTCTCAGACCGACTGTATCTATTTAATACCTCCGTCCTGTCTCTTTTCTGTTCTGTCTCTTATTCTGTTGATTCTCCCTAACAGGGTTTCCTTGAGAACTAAATCTACTTAGGATTTATTGTTTCTTATTATTTCTCATCATTGGAAATTATAATCCTTTCACCTAATCCCCCTCTCCCTCCCTCTCTTTCAGATCATATTCATCAAGATCATCCCCTCTGACAAAGCAAGAAATCAGCACAGTGGGGAGGTCTAACGAGAACGCGTACTGGAACATGGGGGTTTCTTCCAAATCAAATCAGGTTCCTCTGATGTAATCAAGACGAGACGCAAAGACGACCACATAATCTCCCAGGGACATGCCTCCCTTGCTTGCAGGTTATTAAAAAATGAGGAGGAACAAATCTTTAGATTGAAAGATTGGAAAAATGGAATTATAATAAATCGGGGGGAAACTGGGGCAAGGTTGGATAAAGCCTTCAGATACAGATGACGGGCAAATCTTCACAGTGGTTTGTGCTTGTATTTATATGAGTGTGTGTGTATTAAATATTTCAATTTACTCAAGATCAAGTTCCTGAACTGAGCTCTCCCTCTCTACCTCTGTGTAAATCAGGAGTGCTGGTCGCCCCACTAGAAGTCACTCAGTGCTGTTGGATTATCTGTCTGCATCTAAGGTAAAGTGTCTGGTGGACAGTGATGCATCATGGTTGGGCTTCTCAATCATTGGAGGGTGCACTTGCAAGTAACACCCACATGATGGCACAATATGACAAAAGTGGACACCAGCTAGGAACTTGAGGGGTCTTTCTAATTAATTTAATCTGATCTTCATGATGAACACATATAATGTATAATGTAATCAAGGCCAATGTGGTGACGGTTCAACTTTAATTTATTTAGTGAAGTTATTTAGTGAACTGATCTCCAGACGCACAGCTGCCACAACACAGAATAAAATTGTACAATCGAGTAGGCATAAACAGCAAAGATATTCTTGGCCTTCACCACCAGATGGCCTTCTTGAACTGCAGTAAAAAAACAACAACACTATGGAGATGAACTGTGGGAAATTCATGTATATTTGTCAGTTTTTGTTTTTAACAAACATTACTTTTTGATTAATTCATTACTTGGTATGTTTGAGATGGATGTCTGATATCTGAGGGTAAAAATATTTCCAAAAATATACAAATCATTATGGCTGGTGTTCTGCCTGCACGTGCACAACCATTTTGCTATTATAGGTTGGTGTGCCATGGTGGCTTAGAGTTTAGGGCACTGACCATGACCCGCAAAATCCACAGTTGGATTCTGGTGAGGGACTCTTCCCTGTCCTCTCTCCCCTAATTTCTTGTCATTTCTCTACTGTCCACTACTTTTTTCAACATAATATACCATAACTTTTTTGTGATTTTTGTTTTGACATATTATACAATGTTTTTTTTTTTTTTTTATGACTTTTCTTGAACTACTATACTATGATTTTTTTCACGACTTTTTTTTGACTTACTATATTATGACCTTTGACGTGACTTTTTTTGACATACGATACTGTGACCTTCTTTGGGATTTTTTTTTTTACATACTATACTATGACTTTTTTTTACCACTTTTTTCGACACAGTATGCCATGACTTTTTTTCAAAAATACTATACGATGACTTTTTAATGACTTTATTCGAAATACTGTACAATGACTTTTTTATAACTTTTTTCGAAATGATGTACTATGAATTCCATTTTTTTCGACATACTTTACTATGACTTTTTTTTTATTTTTTCGACATACTATACCATGACTTTTTTCTACATACTAATCTATGACTTTTATATAAAAAAATTGACATATTATACTATGACTTTTTTTCGAGATATTAAACTATGACTTTTTTATTTTTTCAACATACTATACTATGACCTTTATTTCGACATACTATACTGTGACTTTTAATTAATATTTTTAACATAAACTATGGCTTTTTTTTTTACAGATACATATATATTTCAACATTCAATACTATGACTTTTTTCAACATACTATACTATGACCCTTATATGACTTTTTTCGAAATACTTTGCTATGGCATTTTTTTTTACATACTATACAATGAGTTTTTTTCGACATAATTTACTATAATTTTATTTTATTTTATCAACATACTATACTATGACTTTTAAAAAAATGTCAACATACTACACTATAACTTTTTTTCGACATACTTATGTTTGACTTTTATGAAAACATTTGACATATTATACTATGACTTTTTTCCGAAATACTATACTATAACTTTTTTAATTTGAAAAAAAAGTCATAATATATCATGTCAAAAAATTTCATGAAAAAAAGTCATAATATGGCATGTCGAAAAATTTCAACAAAAAAGTCAAAGTATATCATGTCAAAAAATTTCATGAAAAAAACTCATAATATGGCATGTCGAAAAATTTCATGAAAAAAAGTCAAAGTATATCATGTCAAAAAATTTCATGAAAAAAACTCATAATATAGCATGTCAAAAAATTTCATGAAAAAAAGTCATAATATGGCATGTCGAAAAATTTCATGAAAAAAAGTCATATTATAGCATGTCGAAAAATTTCATGGAAAAAAGTCATAATATAGCATGTCGAAAAATTTCATGAAAAAAAGTCATAATATAGCATGTCGAAAAATTTCATGAAAAAAAGTCATAATATAGCATGTCGAAAAATTTCATGAAAAAAGTCATAATATAGCATGTCGAAAAATTTCATGAAAAAGTCATAATATGGCATGTCAAAAAATTTCATGAAAAAAAAGTCATAATATAGCATGTCGAAAAATTTCATGAAAAAAAGTCATAATATAGCATGTCGAAAAATTTCATGAAAAAAAGTCATAATATAGCATGTCGAAAAATTTCATGAAAAAAGTCATAGTATAGCATATCGAAAAATTTCATGAAAAAAGTCATAATATATCATGTCAAAAAGTTTCATGAAAAAAAGTCATAATATGGCATGTCGAAAAATTTCATGAAAAAAAGTCAAAGTATATCATGTCAAAAAAATTCATGAAAAAGTCATAATATGGCATGTCGAAAAATTTCATGGAAAAAAAGTCATCGTATATCATGTCAAAATATTTCATGAAAAAAAGTCATAATATGGCATGTCAAAAAATTTCATGAAAAAAAAGTCATAATATATCATGTCAAAAAATTTCATGAAAAAAAGTCATAGTATAGCATATCAAAAAATTTCATGAAAAAAAGTCATCGTATATCATGTCAAAAAAATTCATGAAAATAAGTCATATTATAGCATGTCAAAAAAATTCATG
>CAKAOI010052671.1:11270-43926 GCA_916701655.1 Sebastiscus albofasciatus
GGGAGAGCTAGAGACCACCTTGGAGAAGTTAGAGGAAGTAGACACGTGGGACTACGTCTGGTTTTCAAAATAAGGTGTTAACAAAGGGAACTGTATATTCAAAATACATCTATGGAAATAAGATTGATGAATTATATTCACTAGAAGTATATAAAACATTACATGTCCCTTATAAATTAAAAATAAAATACCACTAATCTGTGAGGGAAATGTCTTTATTCTTTGATTTTTGGGTTACTGGAAAAAAATCAATAAGTAATTCCTGACAATGACTGATATATTTGACTTCTCTGATTATATACATGCTAAAAATCAAACATTCTTACTGTATTAATTTAGATGTTTTCCAAAGTAAAAGTCCCTAGAAGTGTATTATTCAACTTTTTCCCGTGATCTAGTGTTACAAAAGTTAACAAAAATTGCAATAAATCACAATATCAAATCACAATACTTGTAGAATCGCAACACATATCGAATCGGCACCCAAGTATTGTGATAGTATTAAATCGGGAGATAGATGTATCGCCCTAGCCCTATGGCTAGCTGACATGGGGACCCTAATGCAAAATTTTCTCGGAAAAACGCAAAAGTATTTATCTTTTTTTTTTTTTTTTTCCGTTAGGGGCTCCATTATTTTCCGTGCCAAGTCGCCAGTTTTTGCAAGAATTGTTGCAAATCTGAAACCGGCTATTTGCCTATTTGTCCTATTTGGGTCTCTGTTTATTGCCTCAGATTGCCTCCCTCTCTCCTCTAGCCTCATCATGCACTCTCGCCCCCTCTTCTCCTCTGTGTCTGCCAGCCAGACGATCTCAATATAGCTCTGCTCATAAACACAGAGACAGAGAGAGAGGAAAGAGGCAGCAAGAGAGTGAGAGAAAGGCTCCTGTGACAGTAATAAAAATGAGTGAGGGGCAGGGGAGAGATGGAGATTGGGGTGAACGAGTGGGAGGAGAGAAGGAGGGAGGAGAGGACACACTCATGTAGAGCAGCTTGTGTACTTGTGTGTGTGTGTGTGTGTGATGGAGAGAGCAATGCAGAGAGAGAGATGAATCAGGCAAAGCAGAGAGATAAGGCAATGAGCAAGACAGTGGGAGAGAGAAAAGAAAGATGAGAGGGGGGGAAAAGAAAGAAATGATGCAAGACAGCAGGAGAGGAGGCTGAGAAAATGAGAGAGGCAGACAAAAAAACAGAGTGGTGTGAAGTGGTGGAAGGAGGAAGGAGGAGAGGGCTGGGGTGAGAGGTTGAGAGAGGAAAAGGAGTGATAGAAGGGAGAGCAAGACACAAGAAGATAGCAGGGCTTCTCAGTGAGGTAGCTTTGAAGGCCAGGCTGTCCTACTTTAACCACTCATAAATAATGAATCTCGTGGCTGGAGGGACCAAACATGCACATACACACTAGGTTGACACGATTCTCCAAATTCACGATTCCACTTTCGATTTTAAGGTCACGATTCAATTCAATTTTTGATTTAAACATGCCCTTGTTAGACTGTGGAGTCTTGATTCATAAAGATCAACAGATCATTGGTTTTATGCTCTGACAACTGTCATTTACACTTTCAAATTCTTCTTTAAAAAGAGAACTGAGCTCCCTTTTTATTTAGAAACTGTTACACAAATTAGACTACAACAGTCTGCAATGTAAAAAGTTGCATCTTTTCAATACCAGTGTCTGTGTGACCCACCTCAGTACATAATCATTACAAAAATACAACAGAAATCCTTCTGTAGTGCATCACAAGTGTGCTGTAATCTAGAAAAATATGGGTTTGTTTGTAATATACGGTTGTGCTTGTTTCTCTTCTCATTTTGTCCTCTTTCCTCTGATCACTGTTTGTCACTGAGGGTGGAGGTGGAGCTTTAGACACAGTCTGTGTGTGCTGAGATACTACACTCAGCAGTCCCGTTAGCTTGTTGCTACTATCAGCTGCTCTGATTCAACAATGTTGAGCTGAAAGAACCTTCATGTAGGCTGAAATTCAACCGTGGTGTTGCTCTGTCGGGAGATGCAGTGACTTAATGTTAAACCGAGTAAGAGTTGAAGAGCTATGAAAGTAACTAACTAACTTACTAAAGTCCGCTAGCCGCTAGGCTAATTCATGCAGTGTAAAATGCCACAGGCATGCAAGGCCTATTGAAAGAAGCTGGACACAGGTCTTGGGGTATGGGGTATAATACGTGCGGGTCGTGCGTTGCGATTAGCTCAATTTTGGCAGTGCAGACCTGATTTTACTGCGCATGTGTTGTACCCCAAAATATGAAGCGTGACCTCTCCTCTTTTCACCCTCCTTGTAGGCATGCAGGAAGTGCCCTGAGTATTGTAGCGACAGGAACGGCCGACATTTTCCATCATGCCTGCCTAGTTCCGAGTGCTGGACTGAGTAGTTTTTTGCTATTTTATGTTCCAAAATGCAAATGTTACTTTTGTTAGTGTTAGTAATGTAATGTATCTGTTCAGAACATGGTGACTTATGTTGGTAATTGTGATTTCTATGCTGGTTTATACACTGCTCAAAACACTTAAACCACACTTCAGATCTTGATGAACGAGTTATTTAAGTTGGAAATCTTTACTGGTGTACATCCATCCATTATCTGTAACCACTTATCCTATGCAGGGTCGCCGGAGGGCTGGAGCCGATCCCAGCTGACATTGAGTGAAGGCGGGGTGCATACTGGACAGGTCTCCAGACTATCACAGGGCTGACACATAGAGACAGACAACCATTCACACTCACATTCACACCTACGGGACATTTAGAGTCAACAATGAACCTAACCTGCATGTCTTTGGACTGTGGGGTAAACCGGAGAACCCGGAGAAAACCCACACTAACACGGGGAGAACATGTAAACTCCACACAGAAGGGCCCCAAGCCGGATTCGAAACTACAACCCTCTTTTTGTGAGGCGACAGTGCTAACCACTGCCACCGTGCTGCCCTTTACTGATGTACATTGTATAATTTGTTTGAATGTGTCAATGGAAACCAAAATCATCAATCCATTGAGGGCTGGATTCAAAATCACACCGAAAATCAAAGTAAAAAATGTAAATCACAGGCTGATCCAACTTGCGTGAATTTCCTCACAGCAACTCATAAGGTGACTCTATAGTGTGTACGGCCCCGGCATGCTTGTATGCACACTCGACAACGTTTGGGAATGCTCCTGATGAGTCGACGGATGGTGTCCTGGGGGATCTCCTCCCAGACCTGGATCAGGGCATTAGTGAGCTCCTGGACAGTCTGTGGCGGTACTTGGTGGCGTCAGATGCACTGATACATACCGTCCCATAGGTGCTCAATTGGACTTAGGTCAGGGGAACGTGAGGACCAGTCCATGGCATCAATGCCTTCGTCATCCAGGAACTGCCTACACACTCTGGCCACATGAGGCTGGGCATTGTCTTGCACCAGGAGGAACCCAGGGCCCGCTGCCCCAGGAGGAGCACAGGGCCCACTGCACCAGGAGAAACCCGGGGCCCGCTACACCAGGAGGAACCCAGGGCCCACTGCACCAGGAGGAACCCAGGGCCCACTTCACCACGAGGAACCCATGGCCACTGCACCAGGAGGAACCCGGGGCCCACTGCACCAGGAGGAACCCAGGGCCCACTGCACCAGGAGGAACCCAGGACTCACTGCACCAGGAGGAACCCAGGACTCACTGCACCAGGAGGAACCCGGGGCCCACTGCACCAGCATAAGGTCTGACAATCGCTCTGAGGATTTCATCCTGGTACCTAACAGCAGTCAGGGTACCGTTGGCTATGACATGGAGGTCTGTTCGACCCTCCATGGATGGGCCTCCCCAGACCATCACTGACCCACTACCAAACCGGTTATGCTGGATGACGTTACAGGCAGCATAACGTTCACCACGGCATCTCCCGACACTTTCACGTCTGTCACATGTGCTCAGTGTGAACCTGCTCTCATCTGTGAAGAGAATGGGCGCCAATGGCGGACCTGCCAATTCGGCGGACCTGTTTTCTGTTGAATGCCAATGGAGCTGCACGGTGCTGGGCTGTGAGCACAGGTCCCACTGGAGGACGTCGGGCCCTCATGTCACCCTCATGGAGTCTATTTCTGACAGTTTGGTCAGAAACATGCAAACCAGTAACCTGCTGGAGGTCATTTTGTGGGGCTCTGGCAGTGCTCCTCCTGGTCCTCCTCACACAAAGGAGCAGATAGCAGTCCTGCTGTTGGGTCGATGCCCTTCTACGGCCCCGTCCGGCCCTCCTCGTGTAACGGCCGGTCTCTTGGTATCTCCTCAGTGCTCTTGAGACTGTGCTGGGAGACACAGCAAACCTTCTTGCGACCGCACGTATGGATGTGCCATCCTGGAGGAGCTGGACCACCTATGCAACCTGATTGGGCTGCAGGTACCGCCTCATGCTACAAGTAGTGACGAGGACACTAGCAGAACACAGAACTAGAGAAGAATCAGTCAAAAAGGATGAGAAGAGAGCAGCTGTCCTGACCATTCCCTGTGTGGGGGTTGTCTTGCTCTTGCCTCTCCATTCACCTGTTGTCACTTTCATTTGCACCAAAGCAGCTGAAAGTGATTCACAATCACTTGTGCTTCCTAAATGGACAGATGGATATCGCTGAAGTTTAACTGACTTGGTGTTATACTGGGATGATTAAGTCTTCCCATCATTTTTTGAAGCAGTTTAGTTTTAACCATGAGTGAGAAGGCTGTTACATGTCTTGAGTACAGCTGGATTTTCCTTCATTCCTTGCTTTTGATTTCGATGATCAAGATTGGAGGCTAATTTTGATTGATTTCTGAAATCGTGACACCCCTAATGCATGCACACGCACACATTTTGCCTTGCACTCACCTCTAAAACATTACCTGATTTGTTTGACAGGCTTCGGCACAGCACAATAATTAACCAAAAAATCTGTCTGTGCAACAAAAAACACACAAATACAAAATGCTTTGGTCATAAACCAAATTGTGATTAATCTAAGATTCACTCATATTAAAGCTCCCCTGATCAATACTTTCTATATTGACAATGGATCAAATAACAATATGTAATGTAGCAGTGGTTGCTTGCAGTAATGATTTGGCAGAGAATTAACACTCTGCAGCCCTACAGAGCTTTTTTTAGACTTCTTTAGCTCATTGTTTTGCAGTCCACACATTCTGCCCTTAAGCAGCAGCAGCAGTCAGTTGTTTTCAGATAAAGCCAGCAGACAAGCTTGTGAAAGTGGAGCATTTAGCAACTTAAAGACCTGGACACTTTCTAAGGTTAGGCTTTTTTTTATAGTATTTCTATAGACTTCCTCTGCTATCTATGTAGCAATGTTTTTATGAGCGGGTTCCTGTTTAGTATGATTGAGGAAGCACATGCATGTGTCCTGCCGACGATTGTCCGTTTGGTTCAGGGAAGGTAGTGTATCGTAGTAGTGGGTTTAACAGAGATTTTTACACTGAAGCAGCTGCTGCTGCCTGCTGCTGTTCAGTTTGTCATTTGCTAAGTAGTATGTAGTTATACATACATACATACAACATGCTATTGTCTTATCTAGGTGTGCTAATCAAGTTAAGAACAATTTGTAATCCATGATGGAAACAAGAAACCAAACTGAAGCAGTTGTTGATCACTTGTAGCCCCCATTGGCCAGTTAAGAGTTGCTGAGGAGTCAGCAGTCAATAACGGTATAAAAAATCAATAAAATAGGTTTTCACAATGTGTGAATCACTGCAATCACAACAGGTGATTGAGCATGTATTCATAAATGAGCACAATAACTATTAGGCTGATGGGTGCAGCAGTATGCGAGATTAGCCGTGGACAGACAGACGGTCAGAGATACGCACACACACACACACACATACTCACGCACCAAGTACATAATCTCCTGGCAGAGAGCGTGGAATGTGAACCAGAACGGTAAAGTTGCGAACCGTAAAACCAAAACAATGAGCTGAAGGATGCTAGAATGCTCTAAAAATTCTCTGTGGGTTTATGTAGTAAAATGATCCATTGTTACAGTTATATAAGAATATTGATCAGTTAAGATTTAAACAGCAAACTGTTGTGTATTTTGAGGTTCACATAGTTAAAGCCAATTGCAATATCTAGGTTAAAATCCATTTCATCCCCATTTCCCTCCCTAATCTCGGTCTGCTATCTATGCAACACATTCTAACTCCCAACTCGTCAAATACCGTTGCTTTATCAGTGTCCCTCAGCGTCAGAGATTGACGCGCGGCGTACCCCTCTTGCGTTACTATTTGACGGACAGGACTGACGATACTAACGAGTCACGTGACAAAATGAGAGAAAATAAGTCAACATTACTTTTAGTTTCACACGGGACACAGACACCTGGTTGAAAGTCTTGTGTTCGTTTGACCCATCCACTAGACCTCCCTCCCACCCTGACCGGACTCTATGAATACTACTACTGCAACTAATAACTAATACTACTCGAATAACGCCACGGGTGTTTACATTGGAATTAGTTGAATGCCAGGTCACATATTGTTGCTAAAGGGTGCCTCCGTACATCGGTTTCCAATGCTAGGGGCGCTGCCCAATCGACGGTATTTGACGAGTTGGGAGTGAGGACAGATTGATCTATCCAAAAGAGAAAAATAAACCATTATTTCACTCGATAACACAACTTAATTTTCACATTTAAATAATTTAGGTGCATAAAGAAACTGCCACACACATGACTAATGCTGTCACACTGTCTGTACTTTTCAAGCACACAGAAGTGTCTGGTTCCCTTTATATGTAATGTGCTTGTGTGTATTAATTTAGCCAATCGCCCCCAACTTCCCATTAACCTTGAGCACATAGGCATGTAAGAAAGGAAGGTGTGAATGGCTGGGAGAGTAAGAGAAAGCGAGAGAGTGAGTGAGTGAGAGAGTGAGTGAGTGAGTGAGGGAACACAACATTGTAATTACCGGCTACATGCTGGCTGGCAATCATAGCCTCTCTCCTCCTCACTTGTGTTTCCTCCCTTGCTCCTCCCTCCATCCTCCTCATCTCCCGCAGACCTCCGACATCTCTCCCACTCTTCCTCCCTCTCTGTCGCTCTCGCGGGGGGTCCGAGCTATTGAGGTAGATATGCACTGTAGCTATCAGGCGTCTACTTACTCTTTTCCACAGAAAATTGCAGAGTGAGGGCTGCAGAACTGGGGATAATTACAGCCATCACTGTCCCTGTCTATGTAGACGATGCCTCGGTCCTTTGCAGGCCTGAACAACCTGTAGGTATAAAGTATATAGTGCTTCCTCTGCTAATGTTAACAGGGCCCATAAGGCATTGTTGTTATGTTTGTGTTGGAGGAGGAAAGGCATAATGCACTAGTTTCTGGAAGGGCTGCAAAGTCCATACTGTATAATTTTGCTATAACCACTGTATGTGTCCATGTAGTTGACAATTTGCATGGCATTGTTTGTTATAATTATATATATTAACAGACGTAGCTTCTAAAATGTACTTGCGTCCTTGCCCTGTATAAGACATTGGTTGAAGACTTTTGAAACTCTTCGTATCTGAAAGTATATTGAATAACTTGTAATTTCGGATGTCACTAGATTAAATATTTTATTGTGATTAATCACGATTGTCCATAGTTAATCGTGATTAATCGCAAATTAATCACATTTTTTATAGTTAAAATGTACCATCGTACTGTTTGGAGTGTTATTTAGTCTCCTTTCACATGGTTGGTACCAATGGATTCATTAGGTTTTCTAGGTATCTTCACTCTAGCTATAAAACTGAGCCCACTACAACCTAAAAATTACAAGTTGCGTTAATGCGTTAAAGAAATTAGTGCCGTTGAAACGAATATGCGTTAACGCTTTATTATTAAGTTAACTTTGACAGCCCTAGCTGAAATAAAGAAGAATAGAAGCAGCAATGGGGACAGAGAGGATCATTCAGGAGATCCCTGGAACCAAATCAAAAAAGGGAACATTTCTTTTGACCTTTGCGCTACCCTGTCCTTTAAAAAGGATCCAGTAGTTCAATCTCTGCCCCTGCAGTATAGGCGGTGACTGGTGGCCCTCGAGTGCAGGGTGTCAGCTTTTAGATTCCAGGCACCTCAAAGGATGCCATGCTGTGCAGACATCTGCTTAGGGGATCTAGCGCTGGCTCTTCTGAGGAGGGCTGTTGGCTTGAAGTAGAGCTATCAGTTGAGCTTCTCTAATGATCCTGGACATCTAAACCTCAGTACTGAAAGCCTGCTGTCTGCCCTGGTCTACATAAGTAGGGGTACAGAGTCCCCACTCTGTGGACGGCTAAGCTATTCCATGCACGCAGGCATTATAAACACAAAGCAACAAGGTAGGGGTAAGCAGGGGGTAAGCAGGACGGACTCTCCTGAAGTCAAATCCTGGATGCACTGCCTTTATTCAACTATTCATGAGTGGAGGAGCCTCCTGCTTCCCCCCCCCCCCTTACTGTTGATTGTGAGCTGAGACAGAAGGCTGGCAGGAGGAGGGTGGGACGCTGCTGTGTTTTCTACTGCAGAGTTTGGAGAAAGTGAAGGGCAAGTTTTACTCTCTGCAGCTGCAGTGGAGGTTAGAAACATAAGGTCTCTGTGTGACGTCCGACAGAATCAGCAGCAGGGATTTCTTAGAGGACAGATCAGGGGATCTACAGCGCAGCATGCTGCACGGGGCCCCTTGTCATTCTGAGACTGTTAATGACTTTATTTAATAAAACCATATTATGTTGACTCTTCTTGCTTTGGTGGGTATGCTCTGTGGAAAATTGGGGACAGAACTGTACTTTATGTTGACCTGTACATTCTGGGGTCAGTCAGTACCCCAGGACTATGAGCATGTTAACCCAGCATTAAAGGACTATTCCAGTGGTTCTTCATGTTTTAGCCCACATAAAACAACACACATGTAAAATGTACTGTTGACCATCAAAAGTTTTTAGACTGAAGTCCACCCATCGAGGCAGCTACTGGTTGCCATTTATTTCACTATATATAATGTAGAAATCAGACTTAGAGACATGCAGATAATAGGCCAGTGATTCTCAAAGTGGGGTCCGGGGACCCCCAGGTGTCCACGAAATAATAACCTATAAGTTATAAAATTGTGCTGTATCATTAAAAAGTACATATCTACAGATGGGGATGATTTGTGCCAATAAAAAATGCATATTGTGTCCTTTACTCCCACCCACGTTAGCTTTGGGCCAACAGAAACTCTGATGTGATTATGACACATCACGTCAACCTGTCATGAATCAGTCACTTCACTCAGGGAGCAACGAACCGTTCCTGCTGCTGCTTAGCTTAGCTTATTAGCCAGCTAGCTCGCTGGTGAGCATGGAGGAATATTTCACTCGTCCAGTGATACTAAGACCAAACTAGCTAAATTGAGAAAATATGACGACATTTATATCGAGCGACGGGAGACTAAAATCTGTGTCTTCAGGTGCTAACGAACGAAGCCATGAAGCCGGCCAAGCTAAAGAGACATCTGATTACAAAGCACCCAGAATATCAGAGCTAAACAAAGTGGTGTTAACATGATTCACATTGAAATGTGTTTCTGTTCATCACTATCAAACAAGTCTCAAGTATTTAGGTTGAAAAGTTTTAGAATACAAATAGTTCCAATGGCATCTAAGAGTACTAATGGTTGAAAACATTATGCTTAATCGGTGTTATGATTGGGGCGGCTGTGTCTCAGAGGGTAGAGCAGGTTGTCCACCAATCGTAAGGTCGGTGGTTCGATCCCCGGCTGCTCCAGGTCACATGTCGGTGTGTCCTTGAGCAAGACACTTAACCCCAAATTGCTCCCGAAGGCATAGCCATCAGTGTGTGAATGAGTAACGAGATATTAGATCCTGATGTGCAAAGTTGGCACCTTAGCAGCCTCTGCCATCAGTGTACGAATGTGTGTGTGAGTGGGTGAATGCCAACATGCAGCGTAAAGCGCTTTGAGTGGTTGGAAGACTAGAAAAGTGCTATATAAATGCAAGTCCATTTACCATTATGATTATGAGGGGTCATTGGAAACCCCTGTCATAGGTGATTCTTCATCTGTGAGCATTTTTGTCCTATACATTTTGTCCCAAACTGTTGACGTGGTGATGCAGTTGTGAGCAGGGACTATATTGAGAACTGTGAAAGGACAATTGGCAATTTTACAGCTGGAAATAATTACGAAGAAATGATTAGGGCTGCACAATTAATCGAATATTAATCGCAATCACGATTTTGGCTTCCCACAATTAAATGAACATGATCGACTGCGATATTGATGTTTGAAATGCTCCGATCACAGAAAACTCTACTGCATAAACCAAGCGGAATCAGAGTAATCGCAGTGACTGGGCTCGTCTGCCAACAGTACAGAGCTGAAGAGCCCCGTTAACGGAGGTTCCATTCAGAGACATTATGGTGCGTTCATGCTCTGCTCAGTACAATCAAGTATTGGGCGATGGTAAATTATAACGCTATCATGCTGCGTTCACATGTAATCTTGTAAAATGTAGTTATGGGCGAGAAACTTGAATAACTCCAGTTGTTTGAAGTTGATGTTATAATAGAGAGAGAGAAATATGACCTGTTTAACTTCCTACTTAACACTAGCTCAAAGCAACTTATAATACATAATCAAGACTACTGATGCTAAGGTTTTTTTTAATCAAAGAAAATATTTAAATAAAAATACCATAATTTAATTCCTAATTATTTTATTTGTGTGTTTTTATGCAAACAACCACTATAGATGACAATAACAAAGTCGTTTTGACAGTTGTAATGTAGAACAACATGGAAGTGAAAGCAGCACTCTGTTTATTCAAATGTCAAAATATTTTGTCCCTAAAATCTATGACTAATCGTGATAGATAACTGTGATCTCAATATTGATCAAAATAATCATGATTATCATTTTGGCCATAATCATGCAGCCCAAGAAATGACCACAGTCACATTTAGTCTTCAGTGACTGACTGTCTGAGAAAATAACTCAAAATGTGTTTTCAAAATGACCCCTGCTTGCACTTGTGTTACCATCAGTGTTGAGCAGTAACATATTAGTAAAATAAAACGTTACTGTAATGACTTTTTTCAGTAGTAGTAGTAGTAGGGATTACAATTTGAAATGAAATCACTACATTTCTTGGGGGTTGTCTTATGTTCTGTCTAACTGGGAGTTTGATGGAATGATTTATATCAGTTTAGTATCTGTCTGCAATTCTTTCCTTGCTGTCTAGTGGTAAGCCTCCATCCCAACGTCACCAGGCTTTGTTCACAGTTGCAGAGTGTGTGAACCCTGTAGCTTCACTGTGGGGGTGGGACTTTGCTGATGGTCAATAAAAACCTCCAGCCCAAAGGCTGGCTGCTTGTTAAACCGCAATGTCTCCTTTACTATTTATATACTAGTGCTGGGCGATATGGAGACAATCAAATATCACAATATATTTTACCACATACCTTGATATTGATATTGTGACGATATAGTAAGTTTGACTGTTGGTGCTTTCACAAAATATTTACACAATGAGAGTTTTGATAAATTATCATCAGTAATGTGGATATAATGACTAAGTGGCAACTAATAGAACAGCTAGAACAGTCTGGTAAGTTCAGAAAATGACATCACTTTACTGTAATGTAGCCTTTAAAACCAGCAAAAGACAACACTTATTACCATATTACCATATCCAAAATCGAAGACGATATCTAGTCTCATTCAGTTTCTGGTTCTATAGTTAGATTTGGCAGAAAGGACAATTAAATCGTACTTAAATCAGCAATACCAAAACACACAAGGAGGTTGTGATGGTGGAGAGAGTTGTATAAAGTCTAAAGAAAAACGTGAAATGTAATCGTGTGGTTTAGGAAAAAGTAGGTGGGACAGAAAGTAGTACAGGCAGGGTTACAAGCACAAGCTGCGGTAACTAGTAATTAGGGCTGTCAAAGTTAACGCGATAATAACTCGGTAACGTAAATCCGTTTTAACTCCACTAAGTTCTTTAACGCATTAACACAACTTGCGTTTTTTAGGTTAGAGTGAAGATACTGACATCATATTAAAGTACAACCTAAGGAATCCATTGGTACCAACCATGTGATACTAGCTTGTCATGAAGGAGGTTAAATAACGCTCCAAACTTGCGCCAAATTTTGGCGAGGAATAAGTGGCATGCCATTTTCAAAAGGGTCCCTTGACCTCTGACCTCCAGATGTGTGAATTTAAATGGGTTCTCTGGGTACCCACGAGTCTCCCCTTTACAGACATGCCCACTTTATGATAATCACATGCAGTTTGGGACAAGTCGTAGTCAAGTCAGCACTCTGACACACTGACAGCTGTTGTTGCCTGTTGGGCTGCAGTTTGCCATGTTCTGATTGGAGCATATTGTTTTATGCTAAATGCAGTACCTGTGAGGGTTTCTGGACAATATCTGTCATTGTTTTATGTTGTTCATTGATTTACAATAATAAATATATACATACATTTGCATAAAGCAGCATATTTGTCCACTCCCATGTTGATAAGAGCATTAAATACTTGACAAATCTCCCTTCAAGGTACATTTTGAACAGATAAAAAATGTGCGATTAATTTGCGATTAATCGTGATTAACTATTTTAATCGTTTGACAGCCTTAGAAACAAGTAATGTAACTTGTTACTTCTACTGTTTTGTGAATAGTAAAATAAAATAATTACTTTTAAAAAATGAATAATACGATTTTTTTAAGTGATTTGCCCACTTGCCCCACTTGTTACCATGCTATGATATTATCTACTTGAGTTGACAGTATCTAGAAGCTCTGCTGTGTAGATAGGACTGAGGTTGAAGGAGGGTCTTTGTTTTTGTATGCAGCTGTTCCAGACTGTTAAGCTGCTGTGTAATCATGTGCGTGTATTGCTATGCTACTGCTGTAATGTCTGCAGAGTCTGCCTGCTGGGCTTTCTCAGGGGGAGCTCCTGATCTGCTACTGCTGGATGGGCCTGCTGCGTGTGTGTGTGTGTGTGTGTGTGTGTGTGTGTGTGTGTGTGTGTGTGTGTGTGTGTGTTTGGGCAGCCCATTCTCAATCTCAAGTCGTCAAATACAGCAGCTTGATCAGTGGCCCTACGCAACAAACTATGATCTCTACATGGTCGTAGTTATTGCGGGAGTAAAGGAGGAAGTCAGATGACGTGGTATAAACAGTGATAAAGTCAGAGTAAGCAAGAGGTTAGGGCGATAAAAACACAGGCCTTTCACCGGGAGGCCACTGTTCATGTTCCTGTGTGTAAATATACATAAGTTAAGTTAAGGCTGGCCCACACTAAAATATTTGTCAAATCTTAACAGATTTTGAAAACGATTAACGATTTTGGCCAAAACAGCACACCACACACAAGACAAGCCCTGACTAAAAAAACGGAAATCTTGCAAAATCTCTCGCGATCAAACATGGACAAACTACTACTTTGTACTGAAAATTCACAAAGGATGGATGGATGAAGTCATGGAGACATGACACAGTGACACACATACAAAGAACACAGTGTGTCTCCTTTAACAATACGACATTGATATTCTCTGAGGTGAAATATGGCATACCTCAGGGCTCCGTTCTTGGCCCTCTGCTCTTCTCCCTATACATCGCACCTCTTGGCCAAATTATACATAGTTATGGAATTGATTTCCACTGTTACGCTGATGACACACAGCTGTTTTTGGCGATAAAAGCGGAGGACCGATCACAAATTATTAAGAGTTTTATTAGAGTCCTGCCCGTCTGTGGTGAAAAACTGGATGTCAAGTAATTTCTTGCTCCTAAATTTGTATAAAACAGAGATGCTGGTCATTGGCCCTGCTCCACATAGACATCAGTTTGATCAGGCAATAGTAACTCTAGATAACTGTGTGATATTCCAGATTTCAATAGTTAAGAATCTTGGCGTCATGTTCGATTCAACTCTGTCTTTTGACCAGCACATTAAAGACATCACAAAGATTGCCTTCTTTCACCTCTTTAACATCGCTAAAATCAAGTCTTCTCTAACCATGGCTGATCCAGAGATTCTAATCCAAACCTTTATATCATCCAGACTGGATTATTGTAATGTTTTGCTCTCAGTTCTGCCTCGTTCTAGTACCAGAAGCCTTCAAATCGTTCAGAACGCTACAGCAAGAATCTTAACTAAAACTAGAAATGTGACCATATTACACCAGTTTTAGCTTCATTGCATTGGCTCCCAATCCATGTCAGATCAGACTTTAAAGTGCTTCTGATAACCTATAAAATTGTAAATGGTCACGCCCCTTCCTACTTGTCTGATCTACTTAAGCCTTATACTTCAACCAGGACTCTCCGCTCTCAAAATACAGGTAACATAAAATACAGTAGATAGGTAAAATACAGTAACTCTCCCGTACAGGTGAACTGGGGACTCAGTTGTCTGTTGTGCTCATACACTGCAGCTTGCGCACCACTGCATGCCACGCACTAATCTTGTCAGTTAACAGTTAATAATCGGTTAACGGGGGTCGATTATCAGTTAGAAGAAATGTCAAAATTAGCATCCCTACTGCATTCTCAATCACGTTTCAAGGGAATGTATTTTTCTCCCGGATTACGGTCACAGTTTAAACACATGGGTAACGTTGTAAATTGAAACAAAACTACTTAAAACTGAGGTAGACAAATTGGAGAAAATATTATTATAAAAAGTTATTTTTATAAAACAGTCGTTATATCGTGACAGTAGTACATGAAACAGATAACCTGAAAAAAATGTTCCTCTGTGTCCTCTGTGTCCTCCGGTGCTCCTAACGGCATCTGCCAGATTTCACAGACTGGAGGAAAACAAGCAGTCAGAGCTGACCTGAGGTCTGCTGTCCAGCTGCTGTCTATGAGAGCTGTCAGTCAATCACCCGCGAACTCCGACCAAACGGTCAAACTAGGCAGCGCTGATCAAATATGAATCAATATTCTGTTACGTTAATGCCTAATCCTCTCCTCAGATGTTTTCAGAATCATCTTGTAGTACACGGTTTAGCTGTAAAATAAGAAAGATTGTGACGCGGCAGCCATTGTGAAATCTGGTGAAGAAACACCAAGTTCCGGTCACATGACCGGAGCACAGCCAATAGGAACGCTCTCTCAATGAAATGACCTGTGATTGGTCAAAGTCTCCCGTCAAGGCTAAATGTTCTAAAGCCTGAAAACAGAGCGATGAGGAGGAGCAGAAGTCTAGTTATCTCTTAGAACACTTGAATTACAATATGCTGAGAGGTTATTATGGAATATTTAGTAAGAGCCGGGGATAGAACCATCAACCTTGTGGTTCAGGTTGACCTGCTCAGCCCACTGACCTACAGCCGCCCGTACCGCATACACATGCAGACAGGAGAGCAGTTAATGACTCCAGCACAGGCATCCATCAGTGGAAGCCATATGATGTTCAAACAAATAGAGAACGTGGGCTTCTGTCAGGGAAGAGTGTCTCTGAGTCACTTCTATATATGTGTGTGTGTGTGTGTGGACATGTATAAGATGCATATATACAATATGTGTATTTCATATGACATGTGCCCACAGCTCTAATGTGCGTCCTTCCTTGTGTGTTTCATCTTGAATATGTGTGTTCATACATATGTATGAACACACATATTTCATCCTTGTGCGTGTATGTGTGTGTGTGTGTGTGTGTGTGTGTGTGTGTGTGTGTGTGTGTGTGTGTGTGTCTGGGCCATAGCTGGGCTAGCAGACAGACAGGAGAGCCGATTGGCCGACTCTTGCCAGACATCTGACGAGGCATTCTGTCAGAGCGCGTTCACACGCAGCAGGTCACCTCATTTCCTCCAACACACACAGACACATACACACAGAGAAACACACACACACACACACATAAAAGGAGAACATGCCAACACACACAAAGAATTCATAAATCATTGTCAGAGTTAGCGTTATTCAGCAGCTGGTTGCTTCTTAGTAAATGGCACACTAAAGGAAAGATTGTTGTTATTTACACTTCACTGCTTGTTCACCTTTATTATTGATTTCCAACAAGACCCAGAAGCTCAACACTGGCTTACAGCACATTCTGCAGGGTTTTTTCACAGTGATACCCATTTGCAAAAACTATCCTCTCCCTCAGTTCACTTCAGTTCAGTCCAACTTGCTGCAGTGGAATAATTTGTTTTCCAAAGCACATAAAGACTACAAACATTTAGGAAACAAAAGGAGAGAGAGGAAACAGCTGTTAGTTTTACTAACTGCTAACAAGCACGCCCCCTTTGCAGAACTCCTCATACTGTACAACTCTAATCCGAAGCAAATCATTCTGCCAAATGCCAAACTCAAGAATTCAAAACCGTAGTCCACAAAGCAATGGATGACGTCATGGTGACTTCGTTCACTTCTCATAATACAGTCTACGGTTTGACCAGCCGCAGTCTGTACTGAGACTTCCACGCCAATAGTGGATGGATTCTGGTTCCTCTCAGGGCTGTCAAAGTTAATGCGATACTGGTATCATATGAAACTAGTAGGGCTGTCAATCAATTCAAATATTTAATTGTGATTAATGGCAAATTAATCACACATTTTTTATCTGTTCAAAATGTACCTTAAAGGGAGATTTGTCAAGTATTTAATGCTCTTATCAACATGGGAGTGGACAAATATACTGCTTTATACAAATGCATGTATATACAGTATTTATTATTATAAATCAATTAACAACACAAAACAATGTCAGATATTGATCCAGAAACCCTCACAGGTACTGCATTTAGCATAAAACAATATGCTCCAATCATAACATGGCAAACTGCAGTCCAACAGGCAACAACAGCTGTCAGTGTGTCAGTGTGCTGACTTGACTATGACTTGCCCCAAACTGCATGTGATTATCATAAAGTGAGCATGTCTGTAAAGGGGAGACTCGTGGGTACCCATAGAACCCATTTACATTCACTGATCTGGAGGTCAGAGGTCGTAACTTTGGAGCTTTATTTAACCTCCTTGAACTATCACATGATTGGTACCAGTGGATTCCTTAGGTTGTACTTTAATATGATGCTTCACTCTAGCTTTAAAACTTTACAACCTAAAAATCACAAGTTGTGTTAATGCGTTACAGAAATTAGTGGCATTAAAATGAATTTGCATTAACGTGTTACTATTGTGTTAACTTTGACAGCCCTAGAAACTAGAAAAAAGTGCAATTAATTTGCGATAAAATATTTGAATCGATTGACAGCCCTGCTTCCTCTACAAAATGCAAGGTTTCCTGGTTCACAGGAAGGTTCTTGCACTGATATGGGAATTTAGTAAAAGTTTGTTTGGAATTATTGGGGACACTGGAAAAACAGCTACAACCATTCCTGCACTCCCTGTTGTTAAAGTCAAACTTTACCTGACATGGATCCATGTGTGTTGTGCATCAAATAAGAGTAAAGTGCTATTACTGAGTTTTCTGTTTGGAAATCGGGGGCTCGCCTCTGCACACATCTGAGTGAATATATTCACATGTTCCTCTCAGAAATAATATTGTCATATTTATGAAAGTTTGAGGTAGGGCTGCAAACTGCAATAAGTGTGGTGGGAGATGAGGGTTTGACTGTATGCATTTAAATGTCAAATGTGCTTGAGTGGGATGCCACCTCCAGCACTATAGTGGTTTGGAAAACAAGTTTTGTAGTTATTACTGAGTTTTGTATGTGTGCAGGCATGTGGGTGGTAACAGAATCCTCTAGGTTTTTATACTGTTTGTTTAAGTTAATTTTGGACTTTTTGTGTTTCAGGAAGTACATCTTTCCGTGAGTAGGCAGTTTGTGTGTGTGTGTGTGTGTGTGTGTGTGTGTGTGTGTGTGTGTGTTTGTCTACATATGACAAAAGTTAAGTTAGGGAGACTACTTGTCTTGCACATGCTTATTTGTATTTATGCATACGGTGTATCCCACCCCGTCACTTCTGTCAGCTGTCTCTTGGTGCTCCTCCTTTTCATCCTCAACCAATCAGGTTTCACCGCACTGTCACCCAATCATCATGCTGCTGTCACATTTTTGACATTTTCCTTTCACAGTTGTCCCCCAACAACCTCCAGTACTCCACCCCCCCATGTTCACCATGAGCCAGCCCTCCAAGTAGGATACAACCCCAGGTCCTGCTCTCTGAGCTCTTAAGGAAGTCTTGCTGCAGGTCACACTTCTAGCCCTCCAGATGAGGATCAAATCTTTTTGGTCGCACATGCAACCAAAATGGTCGCACTCTGGAGCCCTGAGCAGTAGTATGGGTCAAGCAACAAAGACACTGGATCCTACACTTGCATGCAACTCAATATAATATGATCTTTCATCATAGGGATCCCTGCCTTGTAAATACTCTCTGTTAAATTGACTTTGGTATGTAAAATTGGCTGAGTGCTCCTTTAAGAGTCTCAGTTAAAACAGTTTTATTTTGAGTAAATTTCACAATAAAGTGTTATGAAATAAACTGATAAACTCCTGTGATATTTCCAGTACATTCCTATGATATTATGCAT
Organism: Sebastiscus albofasciatus; assembly: GCA_916701655.1. Lineage (NCBI taxonomy): Eukaryota > Metazoa > Chordata > Actinopteri > Perciformes > Sebastidae > Sebastiscus > Sebastiscus albofasciatus. The sequence goes on from CAKAOI010052671.1 coordinate 29,780, forward strand.
GCAGGGAGCTTTAGATCATCGTCTCTGTGCGCAGTGAACTGCTCCCCCACAGGTCAGGTAGCTTTTTGCTTTCTTTTGACTTGTGTGAATTATTTATTTCACGGATTAGCAGTCTAAACAGCAAAATGCACATGGAGGAGTGTAAAATTGCAGGAAATTAGTTTTTTAAAAATCACTTTTTTCTGACTCATGACCATGACTCACTATGCCACCCATGATAGGAATTCACAATGATCCCCTCAGCAGTGGTAAGGCACTGGATTTGACTGTGTGGGTGTACACATCTGATTGACAGAGAGTGTGTGGAAGTTCAGAGTTCAAACTTATAGGTAGAAAAAGATGTCTATATACACACGCAAACACACACACACACACACACACACACAAGAGCCAGTATCTTGGAAACAGCAGTGGTCATGTCATTGGCAGGGGTGCCAGACGGCTGCAGGGACAGACGAGTCTGTGTCACACACACACACACATACACACACACACACTTGGCACTTATTCTGTACTGGGGTCAGAGTATGCTCACCAGGAAAATGTGTACAGTATATATTTATGAATAGAAAGAATGAGGCTGAGGGTGCAGAGGGTTGCATAAGGATAAGATGGATGGATGGATGGATGGATGGATGGACAAACAGACAGATAGATAGATAGATAGATAGATAGATAGATAGATAGATAGATAGATAGATAGATAGATAGATAGATAGATAGATAGATAGATAGATAGACAGACATGTAGGTATGTACTGTAGATAGATAAATAGATAGATAGATCATCTATTCACATGGTTGATCACTGGTACGAACTAAAGAAGATGACGCCGACCTCTATTGGCCATAATAATTATGACGGGGGCAAATTCGAAAGTCAGGTGACATCGTATAAAGAGCAGCACAGTCCGTTTAGGGTGGCGATCAGGGGCAATGGATGGGTCAAATAAACACAGGACTTTCACCCGGGAGACTGCCGTCAGGTGTCCCGTGTGAAACCAAAAGTTATCCATTGTCTTAATCATAGTTTTGTTACTACTTTGTAATTTACACATCTATCAAATGTGAACATTGTAAGGCTAGGAGCCATACTACAACCAGGCTGTAGCTAAATGCAAAAGTCAGCATGCAGGTGCTAACATACTCACAATGACAATGCAAACATGCTGTAATGTTTATCATCTTAGTATAGCATTTTAGCATGCTAACATTTGCTGTTTAGCGCTAAAGGCAGAGTACGGCCGAGGTTGAAGAGAATGGCATTAGTTTTGCAGGTGTAAGCACATTATTAGCACACTATGGGGTAGGGATGTGACGAAATATCGTGCCATGAAATATTGCGATATAAAAATGTGACGATATGCATCATCGTTACAAAAAACTGAATCACGATATCAAGGCATGACAGGTACTACGTACATACGGGCTCCAGGGCTTAAGCAAAGCCGCAGCATCTTCCTGCTGCTGTTCAAGGCCTATGGAAGGAGTTCGAGTACAAGTCATATCTTTGGGTTACAACACATGGGCAGTAAAATCGGGTCTGAAATTGAACCAATCGCAACGCACGGACGCAGCTTCAGTTACACTGCACGTGTCGTACCCGAGAGCCATGTACGCCCGTGACCCAGCCTCCTTTCATAGGCCTTGTCGGAGCTCCACACACATCAACACACACAGCGCAGTCAGTGAACAGCTGATCAGAGAGACCGCGGTGGAGACGAGTTGACGCTACCCTCGTAGCTGTAGTAAGTGCAATACAATTTTGCAAGTGTAAAGCCAAGATAAGTTATTACACCTGTTCAACAAGAATAAACACGATGAAACGGTTAAACATGGAGGAAAGCAACGTTTCAAAATGTTCTGGCCTGGCAGTAGGCTGTGTAGTCTGACTGTTCAGGTTAGTTTGTCATGTATCTTACTGGTAAACTGATCACCCCTACCAGCCCTAACGTTACCTGCAGCAGTGAGTGACATCAGCAGAGGACAGGAGGAAGGACTGATACTGACTGATGGAGGACAGAGGACAGGAAGACAGGAGGAAGGACTGATACCATAGAAAATGGAACTATAGGGCAAACAACAGCATTGTTTTGCATTTTATGTCTTTTGTAAAAAAAATGCTACTTCTTCAGTCATATATATTCATCATTCAAGTTTTGTTCAAATTATTGTTATAATATCGTACCGAGATCGGGAACCCAATATCGTGTATCGTATCGTGAGCTGAGTGAATCGTCACACCCCTACTATGGGGTGATAAATATGACTCAGAACATATAGCTGGCATTTATTTAACAATAACACTAAACAGTACAGTTCTCTGTTCATTTTTTTCCTTATGCTGTCCTTTAAAGGGGACATATCATGAAAAACTCACTTTTTCAGTGCTTGTGCTCATACATGTGGGTATCTGGAGTTCCTACCAACCCACAAACTGTGAGATAGAAATGTGTAGATCAGAAAACATGCGACTCTACAAGCTCAACAACATTCAGATTTGGCTGCCCTTCCTATGTCACATGCAGGCTCATTAGAATATACCTCCCCCCATCTGAGTATCTCCATTAAATAACAAACGTGTAGTTCATCGTGTAGGGTGTTTTTTACCCCTTTATATGGAATGTGTGTGATCGCAGCTCTTACCTGTAAGGTGTGATGAAGATTGTGGAGTCAATCAAGTCCTCTTGACTGGTGAGACGTTCCTCTGCACACCCGCTCTACGTCCTCGGCTTTTCTGTCCTAAGTCCTCTGCTAGTCTGTTGTATGTCCATCGATGATTTTTCCATGGCAAAGTCCATCACAAATCATCGGGTGCAAAACAAACCATAAGTAGGACTACATCTGATCATTCTCTTTTAAATGATGAAATATTACCAGATTGGGAACTAATACCACTCAAATATCAAAATGAATGAATGTACAGTACCTTCAAGATTACTATACATTCAAAGCTCTTAACGTTAGCAGCTGGACACGCTGGACGACACCTGTTACTAACGCTACTATAACATTAGCACACAGCAAAAGGACCAGCACTTTCCTTCATTCTGTCTAATTCTGCTTTAGTCTATTCAACTCAAGTCCTACTCTGATTGGTTTTTAGTAAATGTCTATCAACAAAACACACTACTCAGATAAATGACTTCTCACTCTGTAACACAATACATTGACTTAGCTATGTTAGCTCTGTTAGCTCTGTTAGCTATGTTAGCTATGGTAGCTATTTTAGCTATGTTAGCTGTGTTAGCTACGTTAGCTATGTTAGCTACGTTAAGCTATGTTAGCTATGGTAGCTATTTTAGCTATATTAGCTATGTTAGCTACGTTAAGCTATGTTAGCTACGTTAGCTATTTTAGCTATGTTAGCTATTTTAGCTATTTTAGCTATGTTAGCTATGTTAGCTGTGTTAGCTATGTTAGCTGCGTTAGCTATGTTAGCTACGTTAGCTATGTTAGCTATTTTAGCTATGTTAGCTATGTTAGCTATGTTAGCTACATTAAGCTATGTTAGCTATGTTAGCTGTGTTAGCTATGTTAGCTACGTTAAGCTATGTTAGCTACGTTGGCTATTTTAGCTATTTTAGCTATGTTAGCTGTGTTAGCTATGTTAGCTATGTTAGCTACGTTAAGCTATGTTAGCTACGTTAGCTATTTTAGCTATGTTAGCTATGTTAGCTGTGTTAGCTATGTTAGCTACGTTAGCTGTGTTAGCTATGTTAGCTACATTAGCTATGTTAGCTATTTTAGCTATGTTAGCTGTTTTAGCTATATTAGCTGTGTTAGCTATGTTAGCTGTGTTAGCTATGTTAGCTATGTTAGCTATTTTAGCTACGTTAGCTCTGTTAACTGTGTTAGCTCTGTTAGCTATGTTAGCTGTGTTAGCTACATTAGCTATGTTAGCTATTTTAGCTACGTTAGCTATGTTAGCTATGTTAGCTAGCGCAGCATGGTAAATACACAACCAGAGAATGAATTACGCAGATCATTAAATCCTCTGTAGAACTTGGAGTGGTTACTGCTTGTAAGCCATTTTAGGACGGATTTCACTAACTCTTATGTTGTGTTCAAACGTTCTACTGTGAACGGTTGGTTTCCTCTTTCCTTGTTCAAACGTTCTACTGTGAACGGTTGGTTTCCTCTCTACTTGTTCTTGCTTGCTAACGTCACCTGTCTTACTCTTACTCTCCCAACCGGGAAGCGCTGTTGTTGTTTTCTCTCAGCAGCGCCACCACTGCCCCTGCTGGATTACAGTAGCTACTGCAGATAGGAAACAGTCTGGAAATCAACTCATCCTTGTTATAGGCTATGTTGAGTGGGTTACACTGTCGGCATTGAGTCATAAGTTATTAGACAATTTGAAATATTGGCCAGATGATGGCGCTAGATGAAAAGTCAGTGGATTTATAAAGTTATTACAATGGAACAAGAATCTCTACATGCAATAGACAGTTTCTTTAGACAGATATCTCTTTTTTTTTTGCTCTGTATGAATTTGTGTTGGCTCCAGTGGCAGTTCTAGACCATTTCAAATGGGGGGGCCAGGCTGGGGCCAAATGTGATTTTAGAGTTAACAAAAATATTCAGCATGGGTGAATGCTGACTTGTGTTGTAAAGCGCTTGAAAGGTCGCTAAGACAAATGTACCAAAATAATTTTTCCATTCAACTGACTGAGCTTTGTTTATGAAGTGGGATAAAAAAATACATATTTCTTCACTAGTTTGAGCATAATGTTTAACATCAGAAAGGCACAACAAAAACATATTTAAACTAATGTCCCAGAGAGGACATGCCTTAACCACCGTGTCAAAACCAAGATCGCGTGGTGCACAATGTGGCAAACCAACGTGGTGAGCCTGTGCCCCAGGAGCTACAGATGGATGAACCGGACCCTGGCCCACCTAACAATGAGCCAAATGCAGCAGCTATACAGCGCTGTTTGGATGTGATACACAGAATGTAAAGCAACAAGGTAAGTTGAGACAAACATTTATTTTCTAACACAGTCTTTCAATGTCTGACTTATCTCACCAAGAACGTCATTCATTCTCTTTAATTCGTTGCATATATCCTCCCAGGTATTTACAATCTCTCTCTGTGACTCCAGCACAGCGTTGGTGAGGACGCAGCCAGACTGGCGCCCCTCAGCATTCGAGGCCTGGGGGCGCAGTGGATCCATGCGCCTCCGGGAGCGCACGGTCAGCTGCTGTGGAGATGCTGGCCTCAGATCCATGGCTTCCCTCTCCTCCTCCGGACTCTGCCTGGCTCAGGTTGGCGGATGGAGATGCTCTTCCCAGTTTCCACATTATCTATGACAATAAAGGACATTACTTTCTGTAACTCAATGTCTCCAGCCTGCTTATTGAAGTGGAGTGTAACATGTGACCAACAGATGTATGGTTTGTTGTACGTGGTGTGTGAATTCAGCAGCAAGGTTTGAGTCATGCTGTATTTTATGTACTTACCAGGAGTAACACACATATCAGAATCGCCCTCATTTGCAGGCAGGATGCCAGAAAGTCTGGTTTCTCCAACGATGGCAGCCACTCGTTCCTCGTCAGCTCTGGCTTTCCGGTGCCCCCACCTGTGGCTGTAACACTCTGCCGATGCGCAGCTACTGTACCCTTCATTTGACATCAACTTTGATGTCAGACCACTTTTTCTTTATTTCAGAGGTTGTCTCTGATCCGGCTGCATTAACTGCAATTGTGACACACTGCCACTCAGTCATTTTGCGTTTGTTACTGATTCCCGAGGAAAGACAACCAAATATAATAGGTTTTCTAGCCTCCACCTCAGTAACAAGCACTTCAATTTCACACTCGGTGAAATTCTTCTTTTTTGTTCCTTTTCCAGCGTGATTTGCATTCGTTATTTGGACAGTAGGTGACAGCATGGCACGTGTTTATAGTCATTTGCATAGTTATTAATGGGAGGAGACAAGCGGCAAGTGCAGCTGCGCTCAATTTCACGTCAATTGGGATGTATAACGGAAAGGTGCGCAGGAATAGGCATACGCACAGTTTTACGGAAATGTCTGTGATTACCTACTTTTCCAATTTTGTGCGTATGCCATCTTCCAGTGTGAAAGTTGCACAGTCTTTTATACATGAGGCCCCTGGTCTCTATATAGTTAACAAACGTGACACTAAGAATTCAGACACTCACAAATATAGAGCACTAGGTAGCAAATATGGAGTGATGTTGGACACCTCCCTGCCCCTTCATTCATACTAACAAACACAGAGAATTCCAAGATCTAAGATAAATTAAAAAAACAATTGGCAGAATTAACAAAAAATGTATTGATATAAAGAAAACAGAAATAAATAACAAGATAAATGCAAATATTAGAATAAAATGAACATTCACATTCATTTATTTATTTTCTTTAATGGTCAAATGATCTGTTCACAAGAAATCAAGTTATTCAATTCAATTAAATTTATTTTTATATAGCGTCAAATCACAACAGAATTTATCTCAAGACGCTTTAAAACGGGTTATAAATCTATCGCCTTCTGTCATCTCTTTCTAACATTCAGCTGCAGTCAACACATTGTGGTGGTGTTCCGGATTAGGACTCGGCCTGGTCTGCACTCTCCACAGCTGCACAGTTACTGTGACCGTCTCAGAACACTCTGAAGTGATCTCATACTATTTGATTCCCTGTCTGACTCTCTAAAACTACGTCTTTTGCGGTGGTTTACTGGCCCTTCAGCGTGTGAGACGGAGACTCCAGCAGTCCGGTGAGAAGCTTTAAGATTAGGACAATATGGCTGTGACGCAGGAGGAAACAGAAAACCTGTCAGGGATTAGAGGAGATTTAGCAGAATTTCACATCACTTCCTAAAGAGAGATGAAAAAGTTTGAATGAGGAAGGGAAAAAGTTCCAAAATCCATTTGCCACTGAAATTTGTGGAAATGCGTTTGTATTAAAGGTACTTGTTTGTAACTTCGTACACATAAATCATAAATCGTACATAAATCATTGTGGGTCGGTGTCCCATGCGTGCTCGCGTGTGGCTACGCTGTTCAGACTCAGACTCCAACACAAACTACAGTGAAACACCAAAACCTCTTGGTTGTATCTAGTGAAGCCCGTCTGTTAAACAGTGTTGGCCGCGGTCAGAAGACACAGGGGAGACGTAGCTTTGGTCTCCAGGGCCGGAGTCTCTCCTCCTCTGCTCCTCTGCCTGCCTTCACTCACACACCGCGCTCGTTCTCGCTCTCTCGCTCCACCTCTCACGTGCATGCTGCTCACTCCACACTGCAGAAGAGTTAGTTTAGCTCTGAGAATATCTAGTGAATGTTCAGTGGACGTTTGTGCAGAAATAACTGCTGCAGCTCCTCCAGACCAACAGAGGTTTCCCGTGTCTTGTGAAGTGACGGGGCTCCGCAGAGAGAAACGTTATCGTCTCCGACCAAAACTCCGGTGTCTCCCCCGTTCCTTCCGACCGCGGTCGGGAGGCTGAAGCAGGAAAAGCCAACACTAGGATCAGCATTGATTCATGGAGAGACCTTGGTCTGGTCAGCTAACATTACTGCCAAGCAGCTGAAATATAGAGTGATATTGTGCTTTTAGCTGACGTGTGTCTCCTCACTGTGTTGAGCGATGCTCCTTCATGTCTATGTAGAGCGAGCACAAGCGCCAGCAACAGGACGCTGACTTTAGTTGACTTAATGGCCACAGGTGTCGCTGCTAACAAGACATTTCTGATTCTTACATAGAGTCCCTTTAAGTGACATTTGCACGTGTATGTAGATGTGTTTGAGGAGGGGTACCTGTGTGTGTGTGTACGAGCCCATTGCTGCAGAAAAATACAGGTGTAAACACGCGTACACTCGTAATTTACAGCAGTTAACCAATTTTTTTTTCCATCTGTTGCAGAGAGAGCCAAACAGGGTATTAAAGTGTACACATGGACCCTCGCGGACACACACTCCCACACACTCACACATGCAGAGGGTCAGATAGAGACAGCTCCACACACACACACACACACACACACACACACACACCTTCCCAAACACACACTCTTCTTGAAGGGCAGCCAAACCACACAGAACGGCTGCACGGTGGCAGCTGGATCAGGGTTACGGGATGTGTGTGTGTGTGTATGTGATTTTTAGAGGGTGCCAGCAACCAAACCAGGGCAAAGCTATTTATACATTGCAGTGCGGATGGAGTCTTATCTAGCACCAATGGCCTCAAGCCCCCTTACACACTCCCATCACCCCACACATTAACAGCACAAGTTAACACACACTCATCAGTGTGAGGGTTTCACATCCAAGTCCAGAGCTCAGTATTGTTATTATTTTCCATGTCGCTGTGTTTGGGCCACGTCCAAGCATCAAAATGGGAGAGATGTGAGCTTCTGGCGAGGGACACTCAAGGCGGATTGTAACAGTTAACTGTTTGCTAATTAAGCAAGCTGCACAGTTTGATAGCTCTGGTGCAGAGAGCGCTGCAGCTGATGGCAGGTGGGGGCGATGTGTTACGCCGATTACTCTTACAGCTTATTTGCTCCTCTTTCACCTTGTGCTGTAACACCTCTGGATGTCAACACAGTCAGAGCAACCCTGATGATGGTAAAGTTCTATTTATGGTTTGGTGAAATTAAATGAAATGGATACAGATGGCTGACGAATGAAAAGGAAAATAAACATAAAGTGTCTCGGTAACAAAGCCTCCAGAACAGCTTCAGTGCTCCTTAGTCTCTAATGGTACGTGTCCACAGGGGCGTGTTTTATCGCGAGGAATCGCTTCGCTTCCCAGCATTGGACGCTTGATGGACTGCCACTAGACACTAGACACTAGGCACCTGATTGGACGAACACTTTCCTTCGTGAGCTGCTGCTCCCAGCTTTCTATGCGAAACCAACATGGCGGCTCGTTTGGAAACTTTCTTCTCTTATATCACGAAAATAGTTCACCGAAATGTTTCTGAAAACATTTTATGCCAGAAATAATGCCTGCAGTTGATGAATCTGTCTTTATTTTGGATCGACAACGGTTAGTTTAAAAGTTTCTAGGGAGTTTCCAGAGGCGGTGAGTTGCTCCAGATGCCCCTGATTTGCATAAAGTAGCTTAGACCTCAACTTTATGCAAATGAGGAGCAGCCAACGTGACACCCCGTCTCTCGAATAGCGCCGCCACGCTATCAGAATGCATTGCACGGTTGCTTGCGTAGACAATGAATGGGAGGCGTGGAAAGGACGAAGGCCGTAGACACGTAAAGGAGGAAGTAGTGTGACATTAGTCTATAGAGCCACAAAGGCCACAGAGGGAGGAGATTCAAAGATTCAATTCAATTCAATTCAATTCAATTCAGTTTATTTTTATATAGCGTCAAATCATAACAGAAGTTATCTTGAGACGCTTTTTATATAGAGCAGGTCTAGACCGTACTCTATAGTTTAGAGACCCAACTCTCCTGCATCTCTCCTCAGTACGTCCATGTATGTTGGTGTGGGACGTCCCTGTGATCGATGCCTGTGCGTTGGTTCACACAGCACCAACATGCTTGCTGAGAGTTCCTGATGTCTTTGGCAGTGACCGACAAGTCTAGTCTAGGTGGATTAATGGGTCAACAACGTTGACATCAATGTTGGGCTTAAACTCAGGAGACCACTGTTTGCTGTCCATTTCCTTCCGACAGTCAACGTTGCTTTCTAGTGTGGACCAGTGTGTAACATTCAGAGGCATCTACTGGAAGAAATGGAATATAATATTGATAAGTGTGTTTCCTTTAGTGTATCCTGATAATGAGAGTTGTTGTGTTTTCATTCTCTTAGAATGAGTCATTCATATCTACATAGGGAGCAGGTCCTGTTCACAGAGTCCTCCATGTTGCACCACCATGTGTTCTACAGTAGCCCAGAACGGACAAACCAAACTCTGCTAATAACGTTACTCACTCCCGTTACCGCCGCTCTCTCTCGCTTCACCACTCACTTCCCACATACACACACACTCTACGCATTGGTTCTGCGCCAAATGACCTACGCTACTCATACAACAACTGGCTCTAGAGAGGGCCATTTGCGTTTTCACGTTGCCACCGTAGCTCTCCAACACGCTTGGCACACGGGAGAAATTGTAATCTGCAACCTCACCGCTAGATACCGCCACATCCTACACACTGTTCCTGACCACAATCGTTCCCTACCCTCAAGCAAGGGATATTATTGTAACCATGACGATGCAGGTCCTCTAACCTTAATGAAGTATTTCAAAACATGGTGTTTTTCTGCTGTTTGTTTCACGTTTCCAACAGACAGTCAACGTTGTTTAAAAAAAAGCCTGACTAACCGATTGATAACCTTAAGCACGTGGTTGTTATTGTAACCATGACAACGGAGGACCTTAAAGGGATAGTTTGGGTGTTTTGAAGTGGGGTTGTATAGGGTACGTCTTCATAGTAGGTGTATTACCTACAGTAGATGACGGCACGCCCCCAGTTTGGAAAAATTAAATGAAGTCATTAAATGTTACAAAAATAATATTAAAATAAATGTAGCCGTTAACTAATTGATAAAATGTGACATAAATTGATATTTCTGTTTTAATTCTTTATTTATTTATCTTTGTATAACCTTTTATTTATTTATGTATTTATTTGTATTAATTTTTAAATGTATTTATTTATTTATTTATGCATTTATTTTTATTTAGTCATTTATTTTTGCATTTATTTATTTATGCATGATTTTCCCCTTGCATTTCACCTCTTATTTATTTCCCCAAACTTATTTATTTCTCCTCTTTTCTTTATACATTTCTTTATACATTTCTTCATACATTTCTTCATACATTTCTTCATACATTTCTTCAAACATTTCTTTACACATTTCTTTTTACATTTCTGCCTCATTGTGGAAATGGTGGGGCTCTCACTCAATTAAACAGAAGCGTAAATAAATAAAGTAATTAATACAAAGATAAATAAAAAAAGAAGCAAATAAAAACAAAAATATCAATTTATGTCACATTTTATCAATTAATTAATGGCTACATTAATTTGTAATATTATTTTTGCTACATTTAATGGCATACTTATTTATTTATTTATTTATCAAGTCATTTATTTATTAATTTATTTATTTATTCATTTATTTTAGCAGGTTCCTTCCCCCGTGGTGCACATACCTCACATTTGTACAGGTCAGTACTTGAAATGTACTACTATTAAGGTATGGTGGTATTTCTGTAGATTAAAAACTAGCCGTTAAATCTGCTCTGCCATGATACTGCGTCTACATTATGGCCTGTCAGTTGTTAGTATGTGTGCTAATTGGTGATGACAGTTCGTCTGGGAGGCCCTAGCGCAGTGTGATCGGCCAGGCATGTCTGCTCTATGCAGCTCCATGTACACACACACACACACACACACACAAACACACACACACACATTTGGCTGTTGGTAGGAAGACCAGCAGAGCCCAGGGTGGCTGTGATGGATGGGCAAGTGTTATGGTGTGTGTGTGTGTGTGTGTGTGTGTGTGTGTGTGTTGAATTATCTTCAATCTGAGGATTAATCTGCTCTGTGTTAATGCTGTTGCATGTTTGAATGTGTGTAAGTGTAAATTCAGGTGTACATGAGGTGGAGAATGACAGCGCTAAGACGGGACAGGTTTGCTTTTGAAGCCGTGATGTTGGCAGCAGGGTTGAGCCACTCTCACCTTCAGCTTCACTGCCCCACTTGGGTGGAGGTGGTGGTGGTGGTGAGGGGGGGGGGGGAATAGCGAGATAAATAGCCTCTCCCTCACTCCACTCCTCCCTCTGCTTGCTCTCTCTTGCTCTACCCATTTTGAGAAGGTCACAGAGTCAGACGGAGGGAGGGATCACTCCTCTCCTCTCTCACTTTGTCCTCAGTAAGGTGTCCTGTTTAGTGCACTACATAGAGAGCACTACAGCCGAGCCCTGAACGCAACCTTTCCCAACCAAACAACACACCTCTCAACTACCGAGTGTGCTCACGGGATGATTACAGTCATTTTCAACTTGGGCCTTATTTTCCTAGTTGTTGCAGATATGACAATCGATGGTGTTTCATTACTTACTCCACTGTAGAGCTTTTCATGACTTCAGATCACCAGTAGGGCTTTCCTGAAAACACACACTGAGGGACAGTATGGTCTCTAACAACTGAATCCAAGAAATGATTAAACAACACTTCCACAGTAGTTACACATCTTTAAATAGCTGTGACTGAACAACATTTCAATTATGAAAGCTGTGCTCTTTTTTCTTGGTATTACAGTCTTGTACCACCCAACCTCTCATCTCCTGTGGCAACCCATTCTCACTCACAACTCGTCAAATACCGCTGTTTGGTACGAGCCCCTCGGCTTTGGAAACCGACGAACTTTCATGAGCTTTCAACTAACTCCAATGTAAACCCACTCGCTGCGTTATTTGATGGTCAGTGCCACAGTATTAATAGCATGAGTCTGCTCACGGCAGGCAGGAGGAGGGGCGGATGGGTCAAACAAACACAAGACTTTCAACCAGGAGACCGCTGTTTGTGTCCCGTGTGAAACTAAAGTCGACTTATTTTGTCACGTCAGTCTTTAGTCATGTGAGTCACGTGAATTGCCGGTCAGTGAAGTTAACGTCAACCACGACCGTTTCCTATCCCTAACTAAGTGGTTGTGTTGCCTAAACCTAACTTCCTGTAAAAAACGGAAGTGCTGTGCTTTTAGTTTGACACGCTGTCCCAAGTAACACAAGACGGGTACCCTGTGCGTCGACTGACTAGATATTTGACAGGTTGGGAGTGAGAATGTGTTGCCATGTTGGTTCTTATGAGGTTCGAATGTTAAAAATCAGCGAGACAGAATTGAAATCCAGGCTGACCTTTACTGAATGTGGAAAGGACAACACCATATATGTGATGGTCCACTCACAACCTTTTTACAACCAAAAACGGACAATAATGTCATTAAGCTGTAATTATGTTTCTCTGAAGGTACACGTAAATGTTGTGAACCTACACATAGAAGGGTGTTATGGGTAGCTGTAGATGCGTAGGCTAGCAGAAGAGCCTGCGTGTTAAGCCAACGTTAGCAGCGTTAGCAGCTAAAACTTCAATATCACTATTTCACATGCTTGGCAGTAATGTTCGTTTACCAAACAAAGGCCCCTCCATGAATCGATGTCGATGTTATTAACTTTTCCTGCTTCAGCCACCCGAGGCCAGAAGGTCAGAAGGAACAGGAGAGACACTGTAGTTTTGGTCTCCTGGGCAGGAGTCGATAACGTTACTCGCTCCGGAGTTCACCCCATCACTCCATTCAGCAGTAGGAAATAGGGCACGAGAAACCTCTGTTGGTCTGGAGGAGCTGCAGCATTTATTTCTGCACAAACTGAAACTTCCACCGAACATTCCCTTGGTGTTCTCAAAGCTAAACTAACTCTCTTCTGCTCCGCTGCTCGCTCGTTTTCTCACACACTCGCCACTGCCGCCGCTCTCTCTCTCTCGCTTCACCACTCACTTCTCACGTGCACACACACTCTTCACACTGACTCTCGTCACGTTCCTGTTTTGTCTGAGCTGTGGTGGGGGCTGGTCGTTTGTTGGAATTAGCGGACTCCATTTTTAACCAAAAGCTAGCTTCGGCTAAGGCATTCGCGAGCGCACATGAAGCCACATCCTTTGGTTTTCCTGGAAAAACTGGCCTGTATTTTTCACATTAAAAGCGGTCTACAGGCTGAGAGAAGAAACCCAGAAAGTCACAGCATATATCAACATGTTTGCCTTCTAAGCAGGCTTTTTTGATGGCCAGGTAGACAACATGACCGTCTGACCAGTTTTTCAGGGCATTGGTAAGACGGCATACATCAACTCCTTAAAGCTAGATGACAAAAGTGTTTGTTGGTCTGTCCCTTTTGGAAAAACGACCCATTTTGTTTGACAAAAATGATTTATATGACGAAGCAATTACAAATCGATGTATGCATTAATGGTTTCATTTTGGACATTTAAATCTTCAGTTTAAAGGAGGCATCTAGTGGTGAGGTCGCGGGTTGAAACCAACTGAACTCCCCCCCCCCCCCCCCCGGGGGGGGGGGGGGGGGGGGGGGGGGGGGGGGGGGGGGGGGGGGGGGGGGGGGGGGGGGGGGGGGGGGGGGGGGGGG
>CAKAOI010052671.1:53331-150154 GCA_916701655.1 Sebastiscus albofasciatus
CCCCCCCCCCCCCCCCCCCCCCCCCCCCCCCGCTGACGTCTGAGACGGACTAAAGGCTAAAAAGGTCCACTTTTAGAGGGAATGTATCCATTAGTTCTTCTAGGTTTTTGTAGGGGGAAAATAATCTATGTTCAACCGCTCTTACTAGTTGCTGATGTATAAAAGGACTGGGACTATTATCCTTGGATGATGATGACGACCGAAGACGATGACTTGATTTAACAACCAAAAGCTTTAAAACTCTTTATCTTTCACGGGCTCTTTGTTGGAAAAAAAATATTTGTATTTATTGTATGAGGGAGGTGTGTGCTTTTTTCGGGGATGGGAAAAATGGTCCGTTTGTATTTTATTAACTTCTTTGTCTCTCACCTTTATTTATTGACTCTTTATTTATGTATTTATTGGATTCTATTTATGTCTTGCTGGATCTTTGTACTAGTTTTTCAGGGGTTGTTGTGAGGCTTGTATCTGCAGAGAGGGGTGTTCTTGAGATCAAGACAAGAAGAGAAGATGCCAAACGAATGTTTTAAAGCAAAACCAAACCTAAAGACTGTTGTAACCTGAGACGGAGAGAGAAAGTAGCAGGGAAACTGTGACGGAGGAAAATGCTGTTTTTAAATTGGCTTTGTGGGAAAAAATCCCATGTTTCCCATCTCGCACAGAACCAGGAGTGTGTGGTCCTGTTTTTTTTATCTTCAGCCGGTGATGTGTGTTTCCCCTTAACTCTGATTTTCAAAAATAGAAGCTTTGAAACGTTGAAAAAGTGAAGATTTACACATTACTAAATTAAAATTGGCTGCACCACACAAACTAATTCCCAGGTAGAGCTTAGTTGTTGCTGATGCTGCCATTTAACTCGGAAGTCGGAGCTGGGAATGAAGTCACACCCGAGTTGACAGCGTTCCAGTACAAGTCGGATGAACACCAGTTCTAACCACTTTAGCCATTGTTAGCAATACCAGTTGATAACAACGCATTACGCACTATTTTGTGCATACAAAAACCGTAGCAACATGTCCACAGATAGAATGAGACACAAATAAGACAGAAGTTCTTAGAAACGGTATATTACTCCATCTTTGCTGCACGGAGAAGCCATCTTGGATTTTGAGGTCGGGGTGGGTGAGGTTTGTCCGACTTTCCAAGTCAGAAATCCGTCTTCTGGGGGCGTTCCAGTTGAAATCTCCGACTCGGAGCTCAGAAAGTCCGACTTCCCGGCAGAGATGCACCGATCCGACTATATCAGTCCCGATACCGATAGCGATACCTGGGCTTTGGGTATCAGCCGATACCGAGTACCGATGTATGCCTCACTGTGTGGAAGTGACTGGATCAGGCTTAACTTAAACATTGCTTTCCTAACATTGTAATACAAAATGTAACAAATAAATACATACTGTAGATATACATTTTACTGAATTGTATTAAAATAATAAATCGTACATCAGTAACTTGGAAAAACATCTTCTAAATGAACAGGAATTATAATTCAAGTGTAAACCTTTTTAATGCAGCAACAAATTGGTCAAAACTTGAGCATATAATGCACATTGTATACAAACATAGAATTGAATTCAATTGGCCCAATTGTCACCGATACCCAATCCACCTATTGGAGTCAGTATCGGCCCGGTATCCGATCGGTATCGGTATTTGTGCATCCCTACTTCCCAGTTCAAATGGAATCCACCATTAGTTTTGACTACATAATCAATCTACACCCAGTAACTTCCGGTTGTTACATTGTTAACAAAACTAACTGACAAAGCTAACGTTAGCTAATGTTAGTGTGCTAATAGACAGTCAGTTTAGACTGACCAGTAAAAGAGCTCATATATAAAATGGTCACCAGAGCTGACCTCACAACTGATCAAAATGTTATTAGAAATAATGTCAACTGGAAAATTTGGAATTACATTTCACCAAAATAACACAATGTAGCTACTTGTCGTTACAGAATGCTATGCTAACAATGTCAGACTGAATGGCTAGCTAAACAGATTAGCATCATTGAATATGAATACTATAAAAGTCTTTCTTCATGTGCGCTCACATAAATGAAACAAAGTCATAGCTCCATTTACAAAGGACTAGCAGATGAGGTTAATGTTTCGATAAGAGTCAGTTATGTCACAGCATGTGATGCTAACAGTGACGTCCAGGTGAGACGGCGCTGTAGATGTATCCTCACAAGCCAAGTCTTTATTACTTCAGTCTTCACCATGGACACGTTGCTTTTGATTTAGTGAATCACTTCAGGAGCTTGTGCGAGCCGGTCCTGCTGCTCCAGGACGTTTCACATCGAGAGTCTGGTGCGCTGTCAGTCATTGGAAAGGAAACTAATGTGATGCTGGAATACTACCGGCTCCAGCTTTCTCAACGTTCGCTCTGTGTTTTGGTTTAAAATCCCAACATTTCTGTCCCGTTGAGTGTATTTCCTCCGTTCACGTCTCCTCCTCTGCTCTCTAAAAAGCTTTCTGATTCCCTCCGTCCCCTCTTCAGGGACAAGGGGCTTTTAACTCATACCTCTGATGCTCTGATGAAAAAACCAAATAGACATTCAAGCTTTAATGACGACAACAAAAAAAAGAAATACAAATAAAAAAGAGACGTGACTTGTCTGAACTCAGGAGTGAGGGATGTGAAACTGGCCCTAGCAAGTTAGTTTGATGATGGAGAAACAAAGATTTTCAGTTGTTCTTATGGCTTTAATCTGCAGAACGCACCACCAAGTCCTCTGGCGTTCACTGTTTGCAGTGCTGAGGATGTGTCTGTGTTTTGTAGAGAGGAAGGTGTGTGTATATTCATCACTGCTGTCGGAGGAAAACATTTGAACTCCAGGTTTTTATGTAAAATACAAATTTCTGTTTTGAATGTGTTGCTTGACCCTGGGGCTGTTAAACATCCACTGCAGAGCTTCAAAACAGCGTGGATGTTAAACTTAAGAACATACAAATGTATATTTTTAAGATTTGTGGGCGTGGGGGGGGGGGTTGTCTCCGACAGCAGTGCAGCTCTGTCTGTATGTGTGCCTGTGTAGTCCGACTCGGCTGTGGTGGACAGAGAATGATACCAAAGTTAAAACTACCACAGTGAGACGCTACACTACCAACACAACACACACACACTCACAGTCATTCCATGTGTACATAGACATTCAGGATTCTTGTTAGGGACTGTAACTGCTAAAATAAAAGCTACCCAGCGCCTGTCGTTAATATAATAACACTGTCAGATAATAAGAGCACTTCAGGCCTTGACAGTTTTCTACTGTAGTTCTTCTGTGGCTGTGAATGTTACTTTTACTACTCTGCTCAACTTTCCAAGTCACCGTGACAACATAAGACTCTTTTTTTGGCCTTGAGAACACAAAATGTAAAACCTGATAACATAAAAAATGAGAGAATAACTTCAGTGGATATTGTTTGCCCCATTTTATCGTTCATTTATTTAGGAAAAAAGATGAAAAAGAAACGTTTTCCTTTCTATTTTTTCTACAATGCAGCTTAAATCCAAAGGTTAAGAGGACAGCAAAGATAGATTTTACTGCTAAAGAAAAAACCTCAATAGTGAAAACCAAAGAGCTCCACTGTATCTTCTCACCTTGATTTCCTTTTTTCTCCGCATTGTACAACTCCCATGTTTTTTCTGATGGCTGTAAACTCCAGAAGTATTCTTTAATATAGCCTAATGGTGATGATGGTGATGATGGTGGTGGCGATGAACATAAAAGATGAAACGAACACTGCTCTGTAAGCTTTAGTATCTGTTTTTCGGGTCCTTTTTTCTGTTTTGAAGTATGCTTACGATATGCTGTTTTTTGACCTCGAGGCTCTCTCTGTCTGAGTTGATTCTATAACCTGATTCTGTTGGAAAAGTTTGGGTTTGAAACTGTTCTCTACTGTCCCTGAACTCATCGCTATCTGTGTGCCTGTTGTTTTAGGGGCCAGGGAAACGGGGACAAAACCAACCTGTAAGTGTTAGGAATAAAGTGCGAATTTAGACCAAAGTCATCTCCTGTGTCTTTGTTTGTTTGTTTGTTTGTTTCGTCATATTCAAGAATGACAATGTCGAAATAGTAAAAGCAAAAATTAGACCAGACATATGATAGAAAAAGAAGAGCAAGTAGAATACGTCTCCCAGAATAAACACAAATATGATGCACATTTCTAGTGCATATAAGAGTTCAGACACGAGGTACACGTTGTTTTACATAGGTGAACAAAAATAAATGAACCGCAGCATTTACAAAAAGATAGAAATAAATATGTATATTATTTAGTAGTTGTGTTATTTACATTTCTATATTGAAGCTGCATTAATCAAATGTTTATTTTAATGAATAAAAAACAACTTCATGTGAAAGTTGTCGTTCGTAAACCCACAGAGAATTATCACCTGACTCCGTAGTCCCCCTCAGCTCCATCTTCTCTCAGGTGATTTCATTCTCTCTCCTCTCCCTCATTTCAGTTGCTCTTGTAACACACACAGAGAGACACACACACACACACACACACACACACACACAGGCTTTTTGTCCTGCTTCTTCTCTTGCTTTACCCCATTACTGAATAGTATTCCTGGAGCCTTTTGTGGAGCCTTGTATAGGCACATGCCAAGTCAAGTTATTTCAGAGCGGTTTCAATGGAATTACCCTCCAAAATAATCTCCTTTTGCTAATCCATAATAATTCATCATCATTTATTAGTTGATTATATTTTGTATTAATAATCTAAATCTTCAAAGTAACTAGTAACTGAAGCTGTCAGATAAATGTTGTGAACTAAAGTACAAGTAAAGTACAATATTGCCTTAAAAAATGTAGAGGAGTAGAAATATAAAGTAGCACAAAAGGAAAATACTAAAGTAAAATACAAGTACACACATTATGTATGGACATTTTTTGAATCGTTAATATAAACATATTTATTAATGCAACTTTAATATGGAAATATAACTAGTAAATAACACAAATAATAAATAATATACATATTAGGGCTGTCAAACAATTTAAATATTTAATCGTGACTAATCTTAAAATAATCACACATTTTTTATCTGTTCAAAATGTACCTTAAAGGTCGGGTCGACGATGTTAGAAAGCTAGCATAATGTGAAAGTAGAATGGCCTCAGGAGCTCCGTCTAAACCCCCCTCCCCCCTCATCTCGGGGCTCCTTCCAAGGCGACGACGTAAAGACCATTTCAACCAATAGAACAGATATACTGGATACTGGAGAACATCGTCAACCCTGCCTTTAAAAGGAGATTTGTCAAGTATTTAATCAACTCTTATCAACATGGGAGTGGACAAATATGCTGCTTTATGTAAATGTATGTATATATTTATGATTGTAAATCAATTAACAACACAAAACAATAACAGATATTGTCCAGAAACCCTCACAGGTACTGCATTTAGCATAAAACAATATGCTCCAATCAGAACATGTCAAACTGCAGCCCAACAGGCAACAACAGCTGTCAGTGAGTCAGTGTGCTGACTTGACTATGACTTGCCCCAAACTGCATGTGATTATGATAAAGTGGGCATGTCTGTAAAGGGGAGACTCGTGGGTACCCACAGAACCCATTTACATTCACTGATCTGGAGGTCAGAGGTCAAGGGACACCTTTGAAAATGGACATGCCAGTTTTTCCTCACCAAAATTTGGAGCGTTATTTAGCCTCATTTGCGACAAGCTAGTATGACATGTTTGGCACCAATGGACTCATCAGGTTTTCTAGTTTTATATGATGTCAGTATTTTAGTAGCTCCTGTATCTCTAACTTTAAAACTGAGCCCGTTTGAAACTCGGAAAGATCGATTGCATTAATGAGTTTAAGTAATAAGTGGTGTTAAAACAAACTTGTGTTAATGCGTTACCACGTTGACTTTTAATATGAATCTGCAAAGTCCATCCATCCATCTTCAACCGCTTATCCGGGTTCGGGTCGCGGGCGCAACAGCTCCAGCAGGGGACCCCAAACTTCCCTTTCCCGGGCCACATTAACCAGCTCTGACTGGGGGATCCCGAGGCGTTCCCAGGCCAGTATGGAAATATAATCTCTCCACCTAGTCCTGGGTCTTCCCCGAGGTCTCCTCCCAGCTGGTTGTGCCTGGAACACCTCCCAAGGGAGGCACCCAGTGGGCATCCTTACTAGATGCCCGAACCACCTCAACTGGCTCCTTTCGACGCAAAGGAGCAACGGTTCTACTCCGAGTCCCTCACTAATGACTGAGCTTCTCAGCCTATCTCTAAGGGAGACGCCAGCCACCCTCCTGAGGAAACCTATTTCGGCCGCTTGTACCTGCGACCTTGTTCTTTGGGTCCTGACCCAGCCCTCATGACCATAGGTGAGAGTAGGAACGAAGACTAACCGGTAGATCGAGAGCTTTGCCTTCCGGCTCAGCTCTCTTTTCGTCACAACGGTGCGGTAAAGCGAATGCAATACCACCCCGCTGCTCCGATTCTCCGACCAATCTCACGCTCCATCGTCCCCTCACTCGTGAACAAGACCCCGAGGTACTTAAACTCCTTCACTTGGGGTAAGGACTCATTCCCTACCCGGAGTAGGCAATCCATCGGTTTCCTGCTGAGAACCATGGCCTCAGATTTAGAGGTACTGATCCTCATCCTGACCACGTCACACTCGGCTGCGAACCGATCCAATGAGTGCTGAAGGTCGCAGCCCGATGATGCCAACAGGACCACATCATCTGCAAAAAGCAGCGATGAGATCCCCAGCACACCGAACTGCAAACCCACCTCCCCCCGACTACGCCTCGATATCCTGTCCATGAAAATCACAAACAGGATTGGTGACAAAGCGCAGCCCTGGCGGAGGCCAACCCCCACCGGGAACGAGTCCGACTTGTTGCCGAGGACCCAAACACAGCTCTCGCTTTGGGAGTACAGGGATTGGATGGCCCTGAGAAGTGCCCCCCTCACCCCATACTCCCGCAGCACCCCCCACAGCATCTCCCGGGGGACCCGGTCATATGCCTTCTCCAAGTCCACAAAACACATGTAGACTGGATAGGTGTACTCCCAGGCCCCCTCCAGGATCCTTGCGAGAGTGAAGAGCTGGTCCGTTGTTCTACGGCCAGGACGGAAACCACATTGTTCCTCTTCGATCTGAGGTTCGACTATCGGCTGAACCCTCCTTTCCAGCACCTTGGAGTAGACTTTACCAGGGAGGCTGAGTAGTGTGATACCCCTGTAATTGGCACACACTATCTGCAAAGTCATTTAAGGAAAACAATTAGTGAGGTGGAAAATGTAGTGTAGTAGAAAATGGAAATACTCAAGTAAAGTACAAGTATAGAAATACAAGTCAAGTTTTCACTCTTTTCTTTCCCTGCACTGTTTCTCCCACTTTGGGGTTGTGGAGAGTTTGCTGACATCGCAGGAGGATTTTTAGCACACATGTGCACTTTGCTTTACATTCTGGCAGTTCCACATGTTCGGGGTGCCGTCTGGGAGGGAAACCCTGAATGATTCAGGGGGCCTGGAGCAGGACAGGAGCCCTGCTACCAGCCAGGGATTATATATTTAATGTGTTGTTGAGCTCAGAAGGTCCAACATTTCTAGCGGCGCCCCTGCACACATTCACAACTTCTTTCTGCCCAGCAGTACCGCCGTCCTCCACGCTGTGTTATTGTTGTGTAGGGAGAGAAGATCGAAGTTGTTTTCTTTCCAAAAACTACCTCTTCTCAGCCAGTTTCTACATGCTTCCTCCTCCTCCTCTCCCTCGTCTCCGTCTTCTCCTTGCTCTTTTTTTCATGAGATGGATTCAGAGCGGTTCGCAGCTTTGTAATGTCACACATCTGCCAAACCAAAATCCCCACGGCTCCTCCCATCTCCAGTAAATCATACCGGTGCATCCAACTCCACATCCAGAGAGCTGCAGGGTGCAAATTAGATTCCTCAGTTCCCTGTCCAGCAAATTACTGGGCGCTGACATATAGAGTCCAACCTATTGGATCATA
Organism: Sebastiscus albofasciatus; assembly: GCA_916701655.1. Taxonomy (NCBI): domain Eukaryota; kingdom Metazoa; phylum Chordata; class Actinopteri; order Perciformes; family Sebastidae; genus Sebastiscus; species Sebastiscus albofasciatus. The sequence continues at coordinate 61,323 of CAKAOI010052671.1, forward strand.
CCACGGTCACCCATTTGCACCAGTAACCTGAAAAACACACACTGTTTCATCTGAGCCCAAAAGATCAAATCAGGAGTCAACGCAGACGTTTTTCTTTTCTAATGTCACTCTATTTTTTTTCTCAAAGACGTAAAACCAGTCGTATGAAATAGTTTCTAGTAGCAGCTGCCAGCTGTGGTGAAATAAAAGGCAGATATGAGGCTTCTGTGTGAAACTGATGATGTGTAGTTCCCTCATGAACTGATCTCATGAAATAATGATGCTGCTATTGGTCCTGGGTGGTTCAGATCTGGGTGGCCTGGTGTGTTTCCAGTCAGTCCCAGTCTCTCTTCTGGGAACCAACATGTTGTTACCCACAGGTCCCTCAGGAGCAACCAAGCCTGCTGCAAGGAAGAAACTAACTCTGTCTCTCCAACTCCCACTCAGTCCTGACTCCGTCCTCGCTCTGTTGCTCTGTAACCATGAATGAACCTCTGTGTTTGTACCTGTACACACTCTGGATGCCAGATGTGAATGAGCCACATGTTTGGGAACCAAAATTGAAATACCAGGTGTGAAGCAGCCGTGAAATCGGCAGCTTCGGCCTTACCGCAGCACGGTAGAGAGACCTCAGAGCAGCAGATTAAAGGGTTTAGAATAAATTGATCTGTTTCCTGATCTTGAGGATTTAGTTAAAAAAAAAAAAAAAAATTAATCATTTGTCAGCCAAAAAACTGTCTTTGTCTTTAAAAAAACACACAAAAAATACATAAAAAATACAAAAAGAATACACAAAAATACATTTTAAAAATACATATATAAAGCACATACTGTATATCAACCAAGTTTCACAGGATATCTGATTCCACAACAGATTAACAACAGTAATCACACTCTCAAAAAAAGGGAAAAATTGTCTTGAATAAAAGAAAAAAACAGAACACCCAAAATAGTACTTTAACTTGGTTTGTGTTTTTCTCATATTAGGGATTTTTATTTAAATTGAACATATTATTTTCACATGGAACAACTCATTCAGAGAGGGATCGCTGTATTTCCAACAACAGCCAAATACTTTAAAATTAATAAGCATTTTAATTCGATATGTTCCCTTCCTTTAAAAGTTTAAAAGGGACACTGGAAAAAAGAAAAGAATAAAATGAGAGAAAAAAAGAAAATAAAAGTTACTGCAATTGTAAACTAATTTACCATAATTTCCATTTTGAATGTGTTTTTGATATTTCATGGCATCTGTTAAACTACAGTAGTTTTCATTTACATGGAACAGTATGTTGAGTTGCAGTTTACGCTAAACACCACTAGATGGCGCCCGTTCACTATAGAAACATCATGAAGACACCAGAGACTGAAATACTTCAGTGTGAACATGAACAGGTCAATAAACCCTAGTGATTATCTGGAGTGGCAGAAATGACCCGCTGATCATGTGATTTTTGTCTCTGGAAATCATTTTAAATGTGGTCTTAATTTCTAATAATTGATATCAGTTCCTTCTCCTAAACCTTACACTGCCATTCCAACACATCTCTGCATTGTGACTGAAGAGAGAGAAATATTTCATTTGTTTACTGCTACTCGTCCTTACTGTCTCATTTGAGACCTGGAGGTCAAATTCAGATGTAAATTAAGAAATATATGAAAAGCTTAATGCTGAAGTAGGCAGATTGGAGCAAATATGATTAAAAAAAGGTTATTTTTATAAAACGGTCGCTAGATCGTGACAGTAGTACATGAAACAGGTAACCTGAAAAAATCATGTCCCTCTGTGTCCTCCGGTGCTCCTAACGGCATCTGCAAGATTTCACAGACAGCAGTAAGAGCTGATCTGAGGTCTGCTGTCCAGCTGCAGTCTATGAGAGCCGGCTGTCAATCACTCGTGAACTCTGACCAAACGGTGAAACTAGGCAGCGCTGATCAAATATGAATCAATATTTTGTCTTTAAAACTAATTGCATCTTAAGAAAGGTTTTAATAAGCAGTCAGATGAAGGTGGTCACTACTTGTTACAGCTGTCTCTTCTATCTGTTTTCAGTCTCTGTTAGAATAAACTCAGATGAGCTGGTTTGAGCTCGAGGTGCATGTTGAAGCAGTTTGCGTGTTTTGCTACATTTCACATGTAAATTCTGTCTCAACAGTTAAACTGTTGTGTGTTGTCAAACCGGTACAAACACGTCACACTGGTTTGAGTTATTTTGAATAAATATTAAAATGAGTGGCCAAACAGCTTCCCACTAAATGCTTCCTGAGCCTGGACTGTTGAGGTTGTATTTGTTTAGTTAATGCTGTTTATTTAAGGTATTTGTACTTCATTTGATACTCAGGACCTGCACCAATACATTCATGTTCAAATACTCTATTAGAGGTAAAAGTCCTGGATTCAAAACTCTATACTGGAAGTCAATTTATACAAGTATTATCTGCCAAATGTACTTAAATGATCAACAGTAGAAGTAGTCCTTCTGCAGAAAAATGGCTCCAGTGATATATCATCATATTCAAGATTCAAGATGTTTATTGTCACGCCGGTTGTACAGGTACAAACGTGCGAAATACTTTTTGCTGGGAAGCTCCATTAAAATAATAAGTTATATTACATTTACATTACAATTATAAAAGGAAATACTTTATACAAGGGCATATTAAGAACATATGTGTTAAGAATATATACAGTATATATAGTAAAGTATATGAAATGATTAATTGTTAATACTGATGCATCAAGCTGCTCGGGGGGAGCTAGTTTTAACTTCTTTACTACTACTTTCAGTCCAGTGGTTCCAGTACTGGATACAGGAGTACAATGACACGCGGAAATCAAGAAAGACTTATTTATTGCACACTAATCGCCATGCACATTATCATGGCATTTATACGCCTTTCTGTGCGAACCGGCTATTTACACAGTGATTCTTAGTTTCAGGTGATTATATACTAATGAAAACATAGTTGTGAATATTATATTCATTTCTGCTGATAGACCTCCTGAAATGCTACACACTGGTCTTTTAAAGTGTCACAAATCAAATCATTGTGTGGAAATATCTCCAGACTCTATCTGTGGATCTGTGCACCATCAGATCGGTGTTCCCCCTCCTGACTGTCAGGGTGGATGGATTTGGTGTGAACTAGCCTTCATGTCTCTGAATGAGCATACATGGCTACACGCCTAATATGTAAATACACAAGCCAACGCGACACCACATCTGCTTTCTGACGTTTGACTGTCTCCCACAATCCAGACACAACGTCCCCTGGTAACCGCGGTGATGCAGACAGTCCCTCTGTAGCTATAGAAACAAAACTGTGCACTCGGGGCGTGTGGTAGGTGGCCGGGTGCTTGCGGTGGGCTGGATGGCTGGTTGGTTGGCGCGTTGTCTTGCTGGCTAATCACCGCGGCCCTGGTGTGATGTCTGTTGCCATCGCGCTCTTTGCTTCAGCCAAAAGGAGCGGGACTCCTGCATATTTCTGGGCCTATAGGCTGCTTCCCACCCGGCCCGGCCAAACCTACACAAACACAGTGCCAGCCAATCTCAACCCGACTCAGACAAACTCAGTCTCAATCCAAAGCCATCCGAGCGTAACTGTGTGCAGCCAAGCCCACCACACTCCACCCTGCCCTAACCCAACATTTGATATTTAATACTGGAGACATCACATAGCCAACGCTCTCCCCCGGAGCGACTTCTAACTGCAAACAGTGGAAGAAATCTCCATAATGGTAGGTGGCAGGATCACCCTGTGGGTAGAGGGGGCGTCTAGTATCTAAAAGGTCAAACACTTGATCATATCGACAAATGATTTGTCTGTCAGTCAGAGTGTTTAAGCAAGAATCTAAACCACAAACCACTCAGTAACTGTGGATGAGAGTGGCAGCAAAGAGCCAAAACCACGAATCACAAATAAAAGAAGTGTAAAAGACAATAATTCAAATGCAAATAACTAGAAAATGATAGAGAGGTGTTTGTCTTTGAGCAGAGGGGAAAAATTGAGCAGCCAAACCTTCTATGTGATGCAATTTTTCAGTTTTTATTTCAGCTTTTGTGGGACAGAAACCAGTAGAGTCTTGGCTGTGGAACTGGCCAACAAAACACTTAGAAAAGCAAAAAGCAATCTGAGTTAGAGTTCCCTTAATCTCTCAGTACAGCGACTAGAATTTGTCTCTGAAACACACAGGTACAGACAAGTGTCAACAGGGCCTCACATGCCTGAATAGTACAAGACAGTAGACTATACATGTCAGTCTAAATATATACATTCTATTCAAACAATAAAAACAGAGAGGATGAGGGGGAAAGGCTGCCGAATCACCGACCTGTTTTCCTTTCAGCAAGACGTGTAGAAAAGGAAACAGAGCAGAGAACGGACAGAGTGACGAAGAACAGGATCAGGAGGAAAAAGGAGAGGATGGTGTAGTAAAGGAAGTGAAGAGGAGAGAGTTGGGAGAGATGAATGCAGGAGATAGTGAGCTTTGCATCCAAGCCACAGGCTGCTACATCAACACTGAACCTGAACTTGAGCCCCTCGTTAGTATTTTCATTGGCCCGTTGCTGAGCTGCTGCTGTCCTCCTTCACATACTTTCTGTAACTGCTGTCAACAGACAGTAAAACCTATGAATGAAGCACTGTGAAATTCTGGAGGGCAAAGAGACTGTTAGCATCACTATCACTACTAAATTACATTTGACACCTAATTCAGTTTGCTGGGAGAGATTTACAATCAGTGTGGACGTAGACGAAGCATCCTGAGTAGGAAGCCTCAAAATAATCAACCCGTCTACAGGGGATGAAGCGCACTGGTCTGTTTCAGGACTCATTTTGTTACTTCATGGCATACTTCTTTTATACTACACATACTCATACCACTTGTTACTTGGTTCATCATTATTATTATCATTTCTTTCCTATCTCTACATTTTTTACATTTTGTGTGCATTGGTTACTCACTCATTACTGTTTCTGTCAATGGAGTCTGGTGGCTTTGAGGAGAGCTGATTATTTGTTTGTTTTCTACATTAATTAATTGCAATAATTGTCCAAATCCCTGTAGATTTGATTCATTATATATTCGCTTAAACCCTGTCCACATATAGAAGCGTCGCACCAGAAAAAGGGCAAACGTTAGTGTGTCCACTCGGTAATCACGTTTCCATCACTGCCGATCAGAGCTGATAAATACCTGTAGAGACTACTGCAGAGTCATTTGTCAGTTTGTGTGATTAAAACCTTTCCCACAAGGAAAAAAGCCAGATGTTGGTGGGTGTTACAGGCTTTTTTGTCTGGTGGGAAAGAGACTTAAATGACTAATGGGGACAACAATTTCTGAAATTGGTCCAGTATCGAGCAAAACCGCTGCAGCCGCTAAACGGGCTGTCATGTAACCTTATCAAGCAAACTCCTCACTGTCACTTTACGTCCACTAAAAGTGTTTGTTGTTGCCGCTGACAGGCTCAGATTGTTCTTAAAAGTGTCTGACAACATTATTGAAAGAACCCTACAGAGAAATATAGAGTTTTTCTCTACCTTTCACTTGATCATGTCTGTTAAAACCAAAAACCAAACAGAATATGATGAATGCCTACAAGGTCAGTGTGTCTCAGTTATGTGGTTTTCATTTTGAAATACAAAAAATAACATTGAAATACAAGGTGTTTCCTTTATCAGGGTCAAAAGGGATGAACTAAACTTGAAAAAATTCATTTTCTATTTCTAAAAAAAAAATAAAATCACTAGAAGACAGAAACAAAAAAACGCCTGTTTTTTCATATTCTGCGACCGGAAGTTGCGTAAGAGCGCGTATGAGGACGGTGCTGCGTATGAGGACGGTGCTACGGTGCTGCGTATGAGGACGGTGCTACAGTGCTGCGTATGAGGACGGTGCTGTGTATGAGGACGGTGCTACGGTGCTGCGTATGAGGACGGTGCTGCGTATGAGGACGGTGCTACGGTGCTGCGTATGAGGACGGTGCTGTGTATGAGGACGGTGCTTTGAGGATGGTGTTGTGAGGACGGTGCTGTGAGGACGGTGCTGTGAGGACGGTGCTGTGTATGAGGATGGTGCTGTGTATGAGGACGGTGCTGTGAGGACGGTGCTGCGTATGAGGACGGTGCTGCGTATGAGGACGGTGCTGTGTATGAGGACGGTGCTACGTATGAGGACGGTGGTGTATATGAGGGAATAAAGCACGGTGCTGCTGTGTAACTGAAGGTGATGGACATGGATCAGTACGCAGTTTTTTGAAACAATGAAAGAGTGTCTCAGGGAAAAAGACATGACTGCAGAAAAACTAACTTCGGTAAAGTGTGAAAGATATTGATAGATTCAAACTTCCTGGATCAATAACTCATAACTTAAACGTTATTAAAACACAAACGACGGCTCTTTCTAACTGTAGCGAGGTAGACAACAAGCTACAACCTCATTATACAGTGTAGTGGTACCAAAATCACTTCACACGTCAATGGTCTCCTCATGGTTATACTACAGCACTTAGTTTGGACAAATATACTTTTGCATAATTTTGGTGAATTTTTATTGGGAGAAATATTCAATAACTTCATAGTTATGCAGTATGCAGTATAAAATGTGAATGTGAAATATAAAGTGTAATGCTAACAGACCGTCTTCACACATCAATGGTCTCTTCCTGGTTATAGGGGGCGGCAGTAGATCAGTCCCTAGGGACTTGGCTTGGGAACCTGAGGGTTGCCGGTTCAAGTCCCCGCATGGACCAAGTACTGAGTGTGAACTAGTCGCCATAGAGATGCCAGATGCCTCTTGGGCACTGCCGAGGTGCCCTTGAGCAAGACACCAAACCCCCAACTGACCCCCAAACATCTGTCATTAACATATATAACGTATATAGGTCATGTTTGTGCATGTGTGTGTGTCCTGTATATAACAGAGTGAACAAATGTAATTTCCCCTCTGGGGATTAATAAAGTGCCTTTCTTTCTGTACTACAATTGGTTTAGATTGTCCGCTACAATGGTCTTCATGGCAAAAATACAATAATTCTTTTTTTCATAATAAATATTGTAGTATAGCAGATCAGAGCATGTGAATGGTGAAATCGTTAGCAAACAGTTGTTTCTTTACACATCTAGCAGATACGGAGCAACATAATCATTCATTTGCACACAAAAGGTGTTTGTGCACCTGATGAATGGAATGAGGCATTCACACCAAACACTAAGCAAACTTTTCATTGCGTGTGATTACATACGAGTCAATGTATACATATATAGAATTGTATAAATACAACTCAAGCATGTTCCCTAGGGACAGTTGAAAGTAAGTCTGGGGAATGTGGCAGATCCCTAAAAGGGCCAGGGTGTAGCATTGTGATGGATCTATTGGCAGAAATGGAATATAATATTCATAACTATGTTTTCATTAGTGTATAATCACCTGAAACTAAGACTCGTTGTGTTTTCGTTAGCTTAGAATGAGCCCTTCATATTTCCATAAGGAGCAGGTCCTCTTCACGGAGTCCGCCATGTTGCTCCGCCATGTTTCTACAGTAGCCCAGAACGGACAAACCAAACTCTGGCTCTAGAGAGCCTTTAGCGTTTTTAAGTTACCTGAAGGTCACCGTAGTTGTGTGACATGCTTGTGCGGTAACGTGAGCTGCACAGTGCAAAACCGTCAGCGTGCCAGCTGCCAGCTGCCGTCTGACTTCCGTTTCTCCTAAAGTAGTGTTATTATGGTATGGATGGGGTATTCAGTTGGTTGCAATCTGCAATGGCTCCAAATCCCACTCACTGCACTTTTAATAAGGTAGATTCAAGGAACACAATTGATAATATGTACTCTTAATACACAAGGTTGCAGTTTTCCTTTGACAAACAGACCACAGGCGGTGTGTTTCTATATTAACAGAGTTGACAGAGTAGTCTGGCTATTTGGGGAGTGTATTATGGGAGGAAGCGGTACGTGGTGCCAATAGGAATAGGAAGAGGGAGTTCCTCCAGAGATAGACAGAGGAGGCTGTTAACACATACACACTGAGCTCTATATAGACTGACACCGTTCCACACATACCTCCGTCTGACTGACTGACTGGCTGCTGGCTGCTCCACTCTCTAATCCCCCCCCTCTCTCGTCCCCTTCTCCCCCTCTCTCCGTCTTTGCCAACTCACACTTCTCTCCTTCACTCGCTGATTCCTCTCGTCTGTGTACTCGGCCTCTCGGGTTTCCCTTACTCATGTTCTTCTTCTACTTCTTCTTCTCTCTCCGTTACAGACTTGGCACAGGGCTGCAAATAGGTCAAATATAACTCTCACATTCCTCCCTGCAGTCCCTCTTCCTCTCCGAAGACTCAACTCTATCTTTCTCCACATTAAAACTTTATTAAACGTGACTGCATCGTTTCTCTGAACAAGAGTTGAACCTAATTAAATGTTCACTTGTTTCACGTTGCCACCACTCGGCCACATGGTGAGTGATGGGATTTATTATGCAGAGCAATAATCAGGAGGTTCATTAGCAACAAAACTATTGAATGAGGGAGCGCAAAACATATTCAAGTGGTAATCATTAGTGTACGTAGGACCGATTTATAAAGATAAAGTCAAATTACATTCCTTATTTGGAATCTTAGATCACTTCCACATTTAGTTAGTTAGTATCAAATGTATAGTTACGTATCAAAACGGTGTGATTACATTTTCAGCTTGTTTTGTTAAACGTCTCTCACCACACTGAGACATAAGGGAAATTGGTAAATCTCTTCTTTGTCCAGAGATTGTCCCCTCCTGCTCTTTGTGATCATAAATAGAGCTTAATGACAACACCTCCACTGTGTGATTGGATATATTGGCTATAATGAGTGATCACAGATAGGGTTAGAAGTGACAGAAGGCTGTCACACAGTCCGTTGACCAGGCTTACTTAAATTGGGTTTCCTTCAAATGTTCCCCGGACTTTTAATCCCTGGAACTACTTTTCTAGGAACTAAAAGGTTCCTTCAGCCCGCTGTCTGCATTTCCACCGCAGTCTGAAGACCTGCGAAGATGACGAAAATTAGTCCACTGTCTAATGAAAAAGCAACATGACGAGGGATGAGGGCTGCTGGTGGTCACAGTGGTAAACACACTCTGCAGCCTGCAGTTCAGGGTGTCGCCTGTTTCATCTAAAAAACACGCTGGAAACAAATCTGTCTCCACATCTGTCTCCACAGTGAATCATCTGTTGCGTGTTTGAGGGTTATTAGTTTTAGCTTTAGAGTGTAACGCAGTGAAACAATCAGAAAATAAATGTTCTTTCTCTCGTTCACAGCACCGCCACGCTATGTCTCTCTCTCTCCTCTACCGCTCGCCCTCTCAGCTCGCTCACAAAATCTCTCTCTCTTTTTCTCTCTGTCTTTTTCAGAATGAGTCGGGAAGCCGACAGCAGAGCCGAACTTCACAACACTTTTAATGTTCTCAGACGTCCTAAAATGATCCTAATTAGTACTTCCTTGTTTTATGAATGAAATGACAGTCATCCCTGCAAACTCCAACCCGAAAGTTCCGGTACTTTCAGAAAGTACTACCCCCCAACCAGGACCTTTTTGGGGGGTAAAAAGGACCCAGAAAATGTCCCCAGAACTTAATTTAGACCCTGGTCACTGGGGTCGAAATGCAATGAGTTCCTCAAAAAGTTTTTAGTTCCGGGGGAAAGTTCCTGTGGTGGAAACTGGGCTTTAGTCATTTTCCACAAACTCTGTTTTCCTTGTCCACACCAAGGCCTATAGAAAGGAGGCTGGGTCACGCGTCATATCTTTGGGGTCTAACGCATGTGCAGTCAAATCTGGTCTGCACTCGCCGAAATTTAGCCAATCGCAATGCACGACGGCAGCTTCAGTTACACTGCGCATGTGTTATACCCCATACCCCAAGACCCATGTCGGCCCGTGACCCAGCCCCCTTTCCATAGGCCTTGGTCCACACTAAACAGGAGGCTTTTCAGATGAGTCCACCATGGCGGCCATTTTCAGGTGTCAAAAACACCAGGTCAGTGTAGATGGAGGGTCAGTCATTTGGGTCAAGTCACCCACCAGAAAATGAAGTTAGTCTGGCCATGCAGATAGTTCTAGTTTTCCTTGCCCAGGTTTTGTGATCTTATTTATTTGAATTGTCTTAAACACATAACATTGGGCAGTGAGATATGATACACAGATTAAAGTAGCTAACAGCTTAAAAATAATATATCAAAACAATATATACATCCTAACAACATATAGTAATATATAAATAAATAGATAAATAATAAATAAACCAAAACAAAATGAAGAAGAGATAACCATCACCTGTATCAAGGTGGCAGCATAAATCTTGACATTGATATTTCAAAAACTAAACCGATGCAACCAAAACTATCTGCATGACTAGATAATTAGAAATAAGTAAGAAAATGATTTGAACTGTCCCTTTAAGCCTGGCAAAAATGACAGCACCTTAAAGTCAATATCAGCTCTGTTCCTTAGTCTAATATAGTGATTCAATAGAACACTCATCAGTCTGTACTTGCATGTTCTTATCATTTGTTGTCCTCTTACAAATCTTCACTTTGCGTTCTCAAATTTCAATTTACAGATTGATCCTAACTCTGATTTGTCTTCTGCTTGCTCAGTCTTTAATAAACTGCCACTAATGATCATCTCAGGACGATTGATACTTTTTATTATTTTTATTGGTAACTGCAGCTCTTTATTCAGACACTTGTTGGTCTGACTGTATGCAGATAGAGCTTGTCGGGGGCTGTAAATGAGCCTGAAATGTCCCCTGTGACCTCCTGTAGCCTCATAACAAGCTAATGGAAAGAGCTCTGCCACCCCTCTTTCTTTCCTCTATACATTTGTTTTCCTTTTCAGGAACCCTGCTCTCTCCTCCCCCTCACCCATCTCCTCCTGCCCCATTTCTTCCATGGCCTCATCCTCCCCTCTTTCCTCCCATTTCTGTCCTCTCTCTCTCCTCCCTGGCGCAGGAGCGTGTTAATCCCATTACACATGTGTGAATACCAGCTGGAGGAGAGCGGGAGAGAGAGGGAGAGAGAGGGAGAGGAGAGGAGAGGAGAGGGGAGGAGAGGGGAGGAGAGGAGAGGAGAGGGGGAGAAGGGAACAGAGAGTGTTTGTGTCCGAGTGGGACTGACTGCATACTCTACCACTGTGTCTGCCTGATGCAAAATCCCCTAATGCAACATAGTGGTGCTAATATAATGTAATGTAGGAGTTTTTCAGTTTTCAGCTGTAGAAGAGAGCAGAGGAGGACTTCATCAAACAGAAATCCTTTTATATTTGTTATGTAGTGCAATTTATTTTTCGACATTTATTTTTTGGACAAGCACTTAAGTATATGCAGTGTACTGTACTTAAAGCTAGGGTTGGTAATCTTGAGAAACTAGCAAGAGTATACTAGATTTTTTAAATGACCCGACTGAAAAACTCAGCCTAGTGTTGCCATCTCTTTTTCCAATGAAAGTAGCAGCATCAGCTCCAAAAGTCCTTCAATCTAGAGAGAAAGTCGCAACACTGACAGTCCGTCCTTTCAGGCCACCCTCCGAAGACACTCCCCCAAAATGATCAGAATGAACGCAAGCAACGATCACGGCTATTGTTAGTACTCACAGCTGACAAGCTAGCTGCTTGTGGAGTGGTGATGTGTAATGAGTGCACGGGCAGGCAGGCAGGTAGGGAGGCAGGCAGGTAGGCAGGCAGGTAGGCAGGCAGGTAGGCAGGGAGGCAGGTAGGTAGGGAGGCAGGTAGGCAGGGAGGCAGGTGGGTAGGGAGGCAGGGAGGCAGGTAGGCAGGCAGGCAGGTAGGTAGGTAGGTAGGTAGGCAGGGAGGCAACTGGGTAGGTAGGTAGGCAGGGAGGCAGGTAGGTAGCCCGTCCAATTATTTCATTTGGGCCGAATAAAATGGTTGGCAGTCCTGCGACAGCCGAAGATACCACATTGTTTTTAATTTATTTGTTTTGTATATATTTATTTGTTTTGTATATATATATATATATATATATATTACATATATTTTTTTTGCATATATATATATACATATATATTATATATATAATATATATATATTGTTATTGATGCATAGATTCCTTTTGCTCTTGTAGTTGTATTTAATTTTACAACAGTGCATTATATTTTATAAACCCATCATATCTTTTTTATGTAAAATATAGCACTAGTATAGTAGCTGTCAGATAAATACAAAAAGTATGAACTGGTATAAAATGGAAATACTCAAGTACAGCACAATTATCTTCAAATGATAGTACAGTAATTGAGTAATACTTCACGTCCACCACCAGAATTTGATGAGGAAAAAGTCAAATACGTCACACGTAATAAGTACTTATTTGAACTCAAATGGGACTGAATATTGTCTTCTGACGCCGTTCAAGTGTCCAGGATGTCATCTTTCAAACAGTTTTAAATGATGTGTTCCGTGTTTGAGGTGCTTGTGTTGGTTCTGACGTGACCCGGCTCCTCTTTGTGATTCAGGGCCAGTCGCTGGGCTGTCGGGGAGGCGATGAGGATGGGAGTTAGACAGTGCAGACAGGCCCAATGTGGCTCCTGAAGAGTTCAAGCGCCAAGAAAATAAACAAGCCTTTTGATCACAAAGGGCCCATTCACTCTCTCTTTCTTTCTCTCCCTCTCTCCCCCTCCCCCTCTACTGATCCATGGCACTTTTTCCTCAGCTTTCCTCCTGACCTCTATTTTCTCCTTCTTTTAAAACCTCTCCACGTGTCTCTTCCCTCCATTTTCCATCTTATCTGCACATCCTGCTGCTTTGACCGAAAGACAAGAGCAGCAGAGAGACAGACAGACAGACACATCATCTGACCAGCCAGCGGGCACACAGACAGACACACAGACAGACAGAAACACAGACAAGGGCCTCCTTATTCCACAAACATATGGTCACGGTGCAGAGCAGAGGAACACAACATGGAAAATGTCTTCATCACTCCATCTTTAGCACAAAACACAAAACTTTCCCCTCTGGCCACTCCAGCGTTTCTGCTGTCACGAACACACAAGCCGCCTCATTTAGACTCAACTACTGTGTGACAGAGTGTGTTTTCTTATGCATGCAGATGGGCTGGTGTGAAAAGGCCTCTCCCATTACAGTTTTGTTGTCGAGAGCGAGTGCTGCTCACTCTGGGTGTGGCTCAGTTACCATTTGCCCCCTCAGGCCTGTTTTCCATTTTAAAAACACACCACATTTCCTCAGATAGAAAACACTTACCTTCAGAACAAACAAAGACAGTTTGGTCCCAGTGAATCCCATTTGGAATGACTTGTTCTCTTTGGTTTGCTAATCTTTTACTGATGATTTTGATATCTGCATTGATGAGTGCAATGTGGGCTCTTTATTTGGTTGGTGTATTACTGAGATAAGAGCAGTGTTCATATGAGGCGGTAATGAGGTAGTAATTGTGACGTTGTCTACCATTGTGATGAAAAGAGGTGATATAGTTTCCCAAAGTGTTTGTAGAATTATATAGAGTAGTCATCTGTGCCTGCTGCTTTATTGTTGGGGAACTGTGATAGGGCTTTTTCATATTCTTTTAGAGTAAATGGGGAATCCAGAGCATTGATTTGTTTGTTGTTCAGTTAAGGTAGTGAGAGAGAGAGAGAGAGAGAGAGAGAGAGAGAGAGAGATGCACAACTACAACAATAGCACAGCACATATAAGTAGTAAATAGGACTAATAACAATAATCAATAGCAGTGGATATAATAGAGTGATAATAGACACAGCAGTAATAATAATAGAACTATGACTACTACTAATGATAAAAAGGCTGATAATAATGATAGTAGTAGTGGTAGTCGAGCAGGGCCATGGCAGCAGATGCAACCATGATCCAGGTGTGACCCCGCTCCATGGATACCTGCGAGACGAGGAAGCACAAAGAGTCCAGGGAAGAAATCCTGTTAGTAACATTTAGATGGAAACACAACACAAAGAATACAGCCGATGGTCAATTACCACATCCAATCTGCGCCTGCATGAGAGGAACTGCCTACCAGCAGGTGGCGGTAGTCTGTATTCATCATTCAAAAAGAGAAACCAGAAGACCGTGGAAGGCAGACATACCAGCTGATGTTATGATACGTACATGAAACAAAGCAACGTCTGCCGACCATTTTCACCCCACCCTGAGAAGAACCTTCTGTGTTTTTCCTCTTGACTTTACTGGTCGGCTTGCTTTCTTCACTTCTGTTTCTCTTTCTCGTGATCTGATTCATTTAAGCTGAACAGCCAATCAGAGTGATATCCCCCCACGACAGGCGCTGCCGCTGATTCAACGTGCTGAATCGGCGGAAAAACTTCCGACACGGGCAGACTAGAGCTGACGGTGAGGAACACACCGCAAAAACTAGACCGACAGCTGCTCACCGACGGCCTCAAACTGGCAGTCTGCTCGGTGTATCAGGACCTTTATATGCAAGTTCCTGTAGTGTAGTCTTTGAAGTAGAAATTGAGTTTTTTGATTGATAATATTGTCAAGTTGGAATTTTGTTCCCACTGGGTCAAAATGAACCCAACATGGGTCAATATAGCACCAATGCAACAAAACTAAACATTGCAGTACCCATGGGTAGAAAACTTTACCCAAACTAAAATATGGTTTGGTTGTGAAACTTTAGATTCTACTCTTTTAAAACATACATATCACTATTTGTTACTGGTTGTATATAATGTGTTTTATTTGTCATATACACCATTTTTTGGACAGTTTTAAGGTCAGACTTGAGATGTTGTGTCTAAAAGTGGGGGAAAACAAGCCATTGTTATTGGGTAAAGTTATTGTGTCAGAGCTATACTGACCCCATCAGCAGTGAAACCAAATAAGATCCTTTTCACCTAAACCCCACTGATCACGTTTCACGATATCCTCATTCATTAATCCTTCAATTCTTGTATTTCTTCATCATTTACCAATCAGTGGTGATTGATGGCTCCTGTTTACTGATGAGAGTCATTACCACCTCAGTAATGAACTGAGTGTGATTCTGGTGATCAATTAGTCCCAATCACCCCCCCAATTCACATGTATGCAGCCGTCAGCTCTCCCGCTGAGCTTTTGTTGCCGTAGCTTTCACATGCGGACGAGTGTCTGCGTCCCGCTCTGCTCCACGTCCCTCCTGTTTCATCAACACACTATTCTTTCCCGCTTCAAACCAGCAAGCGAGGACACGGCTCCACTTAAAGTTGTTGTGTTGTGAGTGAAGAAATTGGCTTAAAAATGAGAACTTCAGTGGAATTTATTTAGCACAATATTTCAACCAGACTCATCACACTTTAGAGTCTTGCTGTGAAACATAAGGCTTTGTGTTTAGGGTGATATTCTTTTCAAAATGAATGTTTGTTGTTGTATTTTGGAATTGAACCATCTTGCAGGAGTCATTTGTACAAAATGTTTCATTTCTTTTTTAGATTTTAAAACACACGAAAAGGCAAACAGTGAATACAGTGACCTATATCTAAAACAGAAGACAAACTAGAATGTACAAAATCTGAATGATTTTAACAAATGCATACACAAAAACAAGATATTTGTTTCATTAGGCGGACACATTTTCCTCCTTTCTTTTGCTAACAAGGGTGATTACGCTAATTACTCTTTCAGGTTTAAAGCGAAAGAATGTTTTTGATCCCATAATAACCTTTCAGCATATTGTAGTTCAAGTGTTCTGAGAGAAAACTCGACTTCTGCTCCTCCTCATGGCTCTGTTTTCAGACTTTAGAATATCTGGCCCGTGACGGGAGACTTTGACCAATCACAGGTCATTTCAGAGAGAGAGAGCGTTCCTATTGGCTGTTCATTCAACGGAGGCAGCAATCACTCGCAAACTCCGATCAAGCAGTCAAACTAGGCAGCTCTGATCAAATATGAATCAATATTCGGTTACTGTAATGTCTATTTCTTTCATAAAATATTGTCAGAATCATCTTGTAGTGTACTGTTTAGCTGTAGAATGAGAAGGTTTGTTTCGGCTGGTGGGCGGTGCGTTTCTGATCTCATCATGGCTGCCAGAGGAGGACACAGAGGCACAGGATTATTTTCGGATTACTTGTCTCATGCACTACTGTCAGGATGTAGCGACCGTTTTATAAAAAGAACTGTTTTCAATCATATTTGCTCCAATCTCACAGCTAAATCTTTTCTGGTAAACTGGTTGGTTTGTAGTCTGTAGTAGTAGTTGTAGTAACAATATGAGTGAGTATTTGTTCCTCTTTGAGTGCGTCAGACATTCTAATGTTTCAGAAGACCTGGTGGATGCAAAACTCTTGGTCCAAATTAGAGCAGAGTTGAAGCAAACATTGTGATGTTGTCATGCTGAGCAGCAGACCGGACACAACGGGATCTTTCACACTTCACCTTCTCAAGGTGTTTGTCTTGACGTGTCCTCAGGTGGAGCAGAAGGTCAGCAACAGAGCAGAGAGAGGAGAAAAGAGACAACCCCACAAACGCAGAGCTGAAACACTTAGTCATGGGGCATTTCTCACAGCAGACATTTTGAATCGTAATAGCAGGAAAAGCACAAATAACATTAACAATAGCTCTGTTCCATTAATGTGTCCCCGTATGCACAATGCCAGGGCCCTAAATTGAGTTTAGCATCATTCATTTGATTATTTCCATGGACTTTTCCTATTCTGTGACATGTCAATATGTATTCTGTGAAAAAAGGCCTAGTCATTTATTAGTTGATTTTCTTTTTTAAAGCTAAAATTCAACTTCTCAAATGTGAGTATTTGCTTGTATTCTTAGTCTGATATAAATTGAATACCTTTGGGTTTTGAACTGTTCAACAAAAAAAAAAAAAAATGAAGACGTCACCTTTCATAATATTCAGACCTTTTATTGACAACATGATTAAACGGTTAAAGGACAAGTTTGACATTTTAGGAAATACCCTCCCGGTCTCACGGGAAGGCATCTAAATACCACGACATTACACAGACATTCTGCGTTTCATGAGTACGCATTTTAGTCTTTTCGCATGTCGTTTGTACACCATGCAAACATCTGCAGTTAGGTTTAGGCAAGAAAACTACTTAGTTAGGGTAAGGGAAAACTTCATGGTTGGGCTTAAAAAAAGTACGTAAACTACGGAAAACACGTACATAACACACGCCACAAAAGTTAATAAAAAACATGTGACAATCATCACGTGACATCACTAATGTAACTTACAAAACAAAACACCGGTCAACACGGGTCTCCTGGTTGAAAAAAATGGCGTCTGTTGGGCCCACTTCCACCTTTCTCTTTTTTCAAACTACGTCACTAACTCTTACTGAACATTTATACGCAGATGCGTTTACATTACAGTCAGTACTAGGGAAGTCACGGTACCAGACATCTAGTAGTCGATACCTATACCAGGGAATTTCCACGATTCTCGATACCAAATTCGATACCACGGTAAAACAACAACAACAACAATAAATCCCATGTAATTCAACACCTACTCTTTTATTAAAAACATTTGAACATCACAAAAATGGAGGCATAGCCTTTAAGTAAGAAATAAAAAGAATTTAACCCATTTTGTTCATTTTGGCGTATCAGTGGCAAGTTATCAATCAATAGTCAGACGACGGACACTACATACTGACCCTGAATGCATCTGGTCTGTCAGCTCAGAGTAGTAGGAGCAGGAGGCAGAGGATTTTTTTGTCAAAGCGAAAAGCAAACGCACCTATTTGGCAATATTTCACATTTGATCTCAATGCTATAAGGGAACCATAACGTTAATGAGGTAATCGCTGTGACGTGGATGGAGCCGTCACAGCCGGTGTGCACGGAGCAGCGGCACCAGGTAGACCCCCGCAGTGGAGGTCTACCTAGTTAGTCTCACCCGACAGTAAAGGTCAGAGTCAGCGCTCTGCACATGTAGACCGTCATCTTTTCCTGTAAAATGTCCGGTGTAATCGGTAACACCGGTGTTGTTACAAGTTTATTAACCGGTGAGAACATTTTCCTCACCGTCACATCACTACCAGCGACCATTACAGGCATCGTACGGTACCTTCAGTACTGTACCGTACCGTCACTTTTTTAGAATTTGGGCATCGACTTGGTACCGAACTATCGGTTCTCGTGACATCCCTAGTCAGTACACGATACATGAACACACACACAGCTGCAGACACGCTTGTCAGAGGTTTTGTGGTGAAGGTGTTAACGAAGCATCATATGGAGGAGAAGAACTCAGGTGAAGAGAGGAGGAAGTGAGGTAGGCGAGGAGAAGGAAAAACATGAGGAGGTAGAGAGCAGGAGGAGAGGTGTAGGCGAAAAGAAAGTAGGAGACGGAGTTACAAAACAGAGGAGGATGAAGGATCCACGCAGAGCAGAGGAGTGGAAAAGGAGTAGGAGTGTAATATATGGGGGCAAGGAGGAGAGGAAGCAGAGGAGAGGAGGAAGACATGTTTTCTGTTCTATTGTTATTGTGCCTATCTGTGTGTGTGATTGTGACAATGTGACAATCACATGGAATACTTCACCCACCGGCTGGCCTTCACCTCCCACACACTGCCACTCAAAGTAAATGAGCAGAGCAGAGGAGGGACGAAGAGGGAGGGATGGAGGGATGGAGGGATGTAGTGGAGGGAACACTGGGACGACTGATTGGGTAAGAAAGGAGGCAGAAAAAACAAGGGCTACCTACAATCCACACACTTCTTCTTCTCCACTTCATTTCCTTGGAGTCCGCTCTTCAGCTCAGCCCGCTCCTCGCTCTCCAGTTCACGCTCTTGAGTAATTACTGCTACTTTCTTTCAACTACCTCTCTCTCTGCCTCCTCAGAGCTGATGCAAGTGCTGAAGGGCCCTTCATTAGAGGGAAGAAAGGAGAGAGTGTGTGTGTGTGTGTGTGTGTGTGTGTGTGTGTGTGTGTGTAGTGAGCCCATAATGCTAATAGGCGCCCGATAGGCTACAGCCGATGTCCTCTTATAATCATAGTGTATGTAAATGTCGGTCTCACCGGACACCGTCCGTTCCTGCGGGACAAACACCTGTTGATGGCCTTTCCTTCCTTCCCCGTGTATAAGTGACGGATGGCGGCTCCCTGGCAGCCTTGTTGTCGCAGTTAACAGGTAAACACGGCGCCTCTCATCACCCGCGGCTGTAACGGGTCTCCACAGCAACGCCGTGACGCGCCAACCGGGAGCGAGCGGGGCGAGAAACTGGAGGCAGCGGCGGCGGAGCGGCGGCAGCTCCGGGCAGCAGCCAGCGACTGGTCCTCATCGAAGATCGTCTATTAAGATGATGAGTCACTCGAAAATTTAAATAAAATAAAATCAGGTCTCCCTTAAAGCAGCAGTAGACAGGTTGGAGCAAATATGATTTCAAAAAGTTATTTTTATAAAACGGTCACTATATCCTGACAGTGGTGCATGAGACAGGTAATCTGAAAAAAAATGCCTCTGTTTCCCTTCAATGTCCTCCAGTGCAACAACCAATCGAAGCCGAGCTGGAGCCTTGCCCTCTGAGCAGCTGTCAATCACTCACAAACTCCGATCAAACTAGGCAGTGCTGATCAAAATGAATCAATATTATGTTACGTTAATGTCTATTTCTCTCCTCAGATGTTCTCAGAATCATCTTGTAGTGTACTGTTTAGCTGTAAAATGAGAACGTTTGTGACCCGGCCACCATGTTGAGATCAGTTGAGGAAATACCAAGCACCGCCCACCAGCTGGAGCACACTTTCTCATTTTACAGCTGAACAGTACACTACAAAATGATTCTGAAAATATTTTACGTGAGAAATAGGTATTACGATAACAGAATATTAATTCATATTTGATCAGCGCTGCCTAGTTTGACCATTCTATCAGAGTTTGTGAGTGATTGACAGCTGCTTCTGTTGAATGAACAGCCAATAGGAACGCTCTCTCTCTGAAATAACCTGGGATTGGCCATAGATTATTTAAAGCCTGAAAACAGAGCCTCGAGGAGGAGCTGAAGTCAGCCATAAACAAACTGCAACAGATATGTTTTTCTCTTTTCATACAGTCTGTTTTATTTATATTATAAATATTATTCATTGAATTAGCCTATTTTATATTGAACTGATTGGGTCGTTATTGCCACTTATTCACACACAAATAGGCTAAGTGAAACGCCAGCCTACTGAATTAGTGAAAATAAGACAGCAACTATTTTGATAATCCATTAATCGTTCTGTAAAGCAAAAACTGGTCCTCTCAAATGTGAATATATGCTGGTTTTCTTAATCTTCTATGATATAAAAATGAATATCTTTGGAAACTGAGATATAGATTCCAAAACCATAGTCATCACAAATGGATTTGTTCAGATCTGATAATTGATATTGATAAAATTTGTTTTGTTCCGTGTGTAATGCAATTCAAATAAACCTAAGGTATTTTAATGAAGGTTATAGGCACTGTAGCTCCCATTCATTTGCTGTTTTACCTTTATGTTTTCTTGTTTATCCTGATTCTGACGAAACCATATTTCATCTCACCTGTATTAATTATGGTGGAAAAAAATGCTTTAGCTCAGTTGTGCTTGTTGTTTTGTAAATGTGTCTTATTAATTATAGGCTACATAAGCTACTATAAGTTCATAAAAAGGATATTATGATGATGATGATGATGGTGATTATTATTATTATTACTATTACTACTATCATTATTATTATTATAACCTTTGTACACTCCCTGAACTGAACTGGAAGGAAAAGTGTATCTTCCATAACATTCATACTGTCATAAACGATCTTTGGCAACAAGTGGGCGTTCAGTTCGTCACCCCCTCCCTCCCTCCGTGGGTCAGCGTGGGCGGCCCCGTGTGGCAGGAGGAGAGCGAAACACGACACCCGACAGAGGAGGGGGGGCTGAGAGAACACGAAGTGAGTGAGTGGAAAAAGAAAAAGTGTGAGTCGGAGAAAGAGAGGAGAAAGAGAGAAGACAGAGAGGAAGAGAGGAGCAGAGAAAGAACAGAGCAGACTTTGGCTTGTTTGTTCCTTTCAGAAGAAGTGCCGTTGTTTAGCCTGTTCGGTGAGGAAGATGATGATGATGAAGATGAAGATGAAGATGTGGAGGAGGACTCGACCAGGCGACACCGTCCCAACGAGCGGGATGAACATTTAGACTGGTCGCATTCCGCCGCTCCGCCGCTCCGGTCCGACCGACGGCAGCTCGACTCCTCCAAACTTGTCGCTGCGCCATCAGACATTGAGACCCGGGAGACTGGATCCGGATCCCCCCCAGAGGCCCAGAGACTCAGAGGCTCGGGACAACTTCTGCCATCACACGCTGCGAACTTACAAACTAATACTCCGACACGAAACTTTCTCAACAAACGCTGATGTGTCGAGATCACACGCAGAAGTGTGTGTGAAGTTAGCGGCTTTTTATTCAACTTCAGAGCGAGCACATAACCGGGCACGTTGTTTTCTAAGCAGCCACTAGTGAGAGCAGCACCGACACCAGCACCAACACCAACACCGGAGGAAGGAGGAAGGAGTGGTGGGGGGGCACTGCTAACTTGGCTAACCACTAGCTAACTCCAGGGTAAAGTTCGGAGTCGACGGAGAGAGAGAGTGAAGCAGCAGCGGAACGAACACGGCGACAGAGATGAAGACCCCGGCGGACTCTGGTGAGTTGACGAGCACTTTTCAGACGCTGCTGTTGTTCTCTTCACATGTTGTTGTTCACATGTTGTTGTTCACATGAGAACAACAGCGACTAGCCTCTGTGGCTAGCTGGTTAGCAGCAGGCTAAGTGCTAACTAGCGCTCCGCTCCGCTCTCTGAGGGGAAAGTGTGACCGAGTTATGGCGCTGGGTGGATCCGTCCCAGCCTCTTCTTATTGTTTCAGCAAAGCTGACGACCACGTTGTTTTGCAGATCCAGTGGATCGATGCAACCGCCAATGCTATTTTGAACTTATTTGGAACTTATTTCCACGATATTTAACTTGAAGCTACTCTACTGAGCTATAGTCAGTGAGCTCAGTAGAGTTAGAATCAGATCAGTGGTGAGGAGTCTGACCCGGACTGCGATGGTGTTGTTGCATGTGAGCTTTAGTCTATGTCCCAGATGTCCCAGTACAGACGACTCAGACCAATTCAGTGGAACAACAGCTTTAATTGAGCTTTTAACCAACACCACATGGAACAACTAGTGCGTGACTGCAAGTATCAGAGTGCACGTTGATAGTACACAGACAATATTTCTTCTTGCATCTAAAGAAGAAGAGCAGGGTAAATGGGTTAAAAGAGAGATAACTATACGGGTTTTTATTTCTATTGCAGAGAATACAGGGAAATGGCCAACTAAAAGAGTTAAGAGTTGCTTTGAGACGAGAGATGGTACTTTTCTGTGTATTATCATTATCAGTATTCTGTGTTTAACAGACACATTTGAATGAAGTGACAGAGAAAAGTACACATTCTTCTTGATTTTCATTATTTACAAGTTGGGTATCACTCTTTCATTTATTACTACATCATAGCCGACAGTGAGAGGTAGAAAGTGACCGCATGATTGGATTGGGAATTTAACTGCTGATAAGTGTGAGGTTGTAGAGGTTATCTGAGATTAGATAACATGCTGCCTGGGTCGTTGGTGTGAGATTCTAAAATTAAATTAGGAAACATAGTTTGCCTCTTTATTTACAAAATTCTGTGTTCTTTGTAAGTAAACCTGTTTGACCCTTGACATATACAACAATTGTGACCAAGTGGACTATTACCAGCTTTACTAAGCTGCTTCAGGAATTTAAACAGATTCAACTCAGAGTTCCTATTTCAAATTCCCCTCATTTTTGGAGCCATTTTTCTTGTCATTCAAATGATTATGTTTTTTCATCCACAACTCATGATTTCTCCTCCACTGTGCCTTTTGGTGCTCTTAAACTCTAGTCAGAAGTCTTGTACGGTAATCTTGGGCAGACAGAGATCCAATACCCATAATGGGTGTTTAAGAGGGGGAATGCCACAACACAACATCAGAATTAGAAAGTTCTAGATCTCTGCGCTGCTTCAGATAACTTTTTATATCACAAAACAATTTTTCACTGAGAGAACTTTTGTCTGAGGTTCTGTAGCCACGTGGGTGTATAAATATCTTATACTGGAGGGAAATAAAATGCTGAAATAAGCTTAAATGACCAAAGCCGTCTGTTTGCGGCTGTATTCTTTTGTTTTCACGTTGCTTATGGGTGGCATAGCCCCAAAATATTTGAGCGTAGAAGTAAACGTCATGACCCATGAAACAGCCTTTTTTGAATTTGACCATAGAACTCATCACGCAGAAAATTCTTAGCAGGCGTTGAGCAATTATACATCCACAATGTGCACCAAATACTATAAAAAAATAATTTTTGGGTCATAAACATTCAAATAAAAGTTCTTAACTGTTTTTGTTTCGTGTGGTCTGACCATAATCTCCACAAATTAAATTTAAGGATATTCTGAATATGGAAAATTTGTAGAGCAGCACTCAGACCAACATGTCACTGCGGCCTATTTCAGACATCTGAACACTGTATTCTCTCCTCATGACTTCCATTATCCAGAGGATCAGAATAGCAAGGTTATGCTGCACTTCCGTTTAGTTTTAAAAGTAGACAGCCTTGTTTTAGCCGTGTGCCATGCAGCAGAGGATAGCTCCCTTTGTCTATTTATAAATGATTTTCTGCTTTGGTTATGCCGTTGGGCTCAAAAACAGCTTAATGGAGTTTAGACTGTTGTTGGTGTGTCTGTTAAATGAAAGCCAGCCCGGTTTGTAAGTTTTCAGTAGTTCCTATTTTAGTTGTTGGTGATTCATACCAACATCCCTTAAAAAAAGTGAGTCCCAACTCTAAATTCAGCTGCGTAACATTTGCAGTGACATTAGTGTGATGTAGGTCATTTTACTTCAACAAGGTTTTTTTTCTGAGGAGACCCACTAATATCAAAGGATCCCATTGGGTAACCCTGATCTGTATCCACATTACATTATGCATGGAGCTACACAGAGCCTTTGTCTGTATTTCCCTTGGTGTTGGAGCCTGTTGACTACTTTATGTATATATGGGTCAACCTCCACTCCACTCTTCCTATCAGGAAGTCAGCAGTCTGGCCCCACCAGCTCCAATTTTCCACTTGTGTTACTCCTTATATCAACACAGCGCCACATGTGAGACGTCACAGCTGTAGACGGCCAGCAAGCCAGCACGCTTTGTTGCACTCTCTCCCTGTGTGTGTGTGTGTGTGTGTGTGTGTGTGTGTGTGTGTGTGTGTGTGTGTGTGTGTGTGTGTGTGTGTGTGTGTGTGTGTGTGTGTGTGAGGAGGGAGCCATACATGAGCAATTAGCTGGTGTTAAGTCTGGTAAGGGCTGGGCTGCTGTTTATGGCCGTGAGTATATTTATGTGTTTGTGAGTGTAAATATGTGTGTGCCCATATGTCTGTCAATGTGCGCCTCTACCTGACATTGATGTGGTAACAACAAAGTGAGCATTTGACTTTTACCAGCGAGACTAAATTGCCCTTGAGGAAGACCATTTGGTTGTGGGCAGTTGAGTCAGCCTATTGTAATTACAGGAAGAACAATCAGACGTCTTTATGCAGATTCAAATAGCTCTAATAACA
This sequence comes from Sebastiscus albofasciatus, assembly GCA_916701655.1. Taxonomy (NCBI): domain Eukaryota; kingdom Metazoa; phylum Chordata; class Actinopteri; order Perciformes; family Sebastidae; genus Sebastiscus; species Sebastiscus albofasciatus. The sequence continues at coordinate 85,931 of CAKAOI010052671.1, forward strand.
CTGGTTAGACCAAAGCTAATGAACCACAGGCTCATTCTGTTAGAAGACTGACGCTGTTAGTTTCCTTTGGGAAGGACTCTGTTGTGTTACTGTCTCACCATTATACTGAATTATGCTGTTGGCAGCAGAGACAGCACAATTACACTACAAGTTGAGGCCAAGTTGTTTGTCTCAGGGAAAGTTTGAGAAGAGATCCTGGCGACTTTAAGTGTACAGTGATGTGGCTGTGCAGTCTGTGTTTTAGGACCTGTCACTCTGTGATTTAGTGGAGAGGCTGTAGTGTTGTGCTGCCAGTCGGCTGCAATTTGTGTAGTATTTATGTCACTGAATATTAGGGGTGTGGCAAAAATTGATTCACCTATGTATCGCAATTTTTTATGATTTTGAAATTTTTTTTGGTGGCTTAATCGATTTATTTGCTTCAATTGAGTCTATGCGGAGGTAGAAGGAAATTACCGTTTTTATTGTTGTAGTCTGAGTAACGTGAGATATCAGTTCCGTATTCGTCAAAAACCCAAACTTACCGCAGTGAGCTGAAACAACAAAGCAGAAAACGACAGAGGGTTGGTGTGGATACGACCTGCACCCTCGCATTTTTAATCCAAAGTGGTAAACACTACACATCCAGTAAAGTGTGGAAACACTTTGGGTTTCACACATTGCAGGAAAAGCAGAGCTAGACATCATGGCTAAAGCATGCAGCCAATATCCAAAGCACGGACAGGAAATGTTATCGTATTGCGGTAACGTGCGGTCAAGCCAGCGGCCTCTCTCGACTTCGTGGTCAAATCAGCCGACGCTACAACTGCTGACGGGAGAGCTAGAGATCACCTTGGAGAAGTTAGCGGAAGTAGACACGTGTGACTATGTCTGGTTTTCAAAATAAAATGTTAACAAAGGGAACTGTATATACAACATACATATATGGAAACTAGAATGGCACTCGGAGAGCGCAGACCACCGCCACCCTCTCTGTTCAGCTTGCGCCATCATCCACGTGTATTTTTGTTTGTATTGAGATCAGCTGTTTGTAGCGGAGCATCGTAAAACACTCCATTCAAACTGGACAGAAACAAAATAAAACTCACCTAAACCGTCGTCGTTACTCTTTCCATCAATCACCAAGTGTGCTTTGGTCCAACTCAACTGTAATTTCATAGTTTAATGTGAAAAAACGCCAAATCAGCCCACTCTCTCTCTTTCTCTCTCTCTGAAGGAAAGAGGCGGGGTCATGCGTCATCAGTTACACTGCGCAGAGGTCTTAATGTCTGGCTAATCGGAATCCTTAAAAGATGTCCTGAATCCGGATCATGATCCGGATTACCACCAAAATCGAATGTGTTGTTTATTGTACCACACCCCACCCCTCCAAAAATTTCATTCGAATCCATCGCAGACTTTTGGAGTAATCCTGCTAACAGACAAACCAACAAACAAACAAACCAACTGGTGAAAACATAACCCAGTAAGATTGATTGCATTACATTCACCAGAAGTATAAAACACTACATGTCCCTTTTTATAAATAAAAAAAAAAATACCACTAATTTGTGAGGGAATCATCTTTATTCTTTCATTTTTTTTGGTTGCTGGAAAAAATTAAATAAATAATTCCTGACCGTGACTGATATGACTTCAGGACATCTCTGACTACATACATGCTGAAAATCAAACATTTTTACTGTATCAATTTAGATCTTTTCCAAAGTAAAAGTCCCTAGAAGTGTATGATTCAACTTTTTCCCGTGGCTTAGTGTTAAAAAAGTTAACAAAAATCGCAATACATATTGAATCGGCACCTAAATATCATTATAGTATTGAATTGGGAAATAGGTGTATCGTCCCAGCCCTACTAAACATTAAAGAACATTAAGAATGGATTGTTGGTGATTATTTAGCTTTTTGTTTTCCAAAAGCAAAAGATCTTTGGTCTAATTTTTTCACAGTACCAATCAGGCCAGAAATATGAGGGTACAGACCAGGTTCAGGTCTCTCCAATAGATAATAAGTCATGACAGAATTCATTTAGGTGGAAAAGGCCACAACCGAAAAGCCCCTAAATACCAGTGTTCCTCACAGGATGTACCCTTTCCCTGGTTTTCCTCCCATTATGTGGTTACTGTGGGTGATCAGATCAAAGCAAAGGTTGACCTGATCACATTCCTGATTACTACTGAGCCGAGCCCGGGCAAGCAGACTGGAAAAAGCACCGCAGCAGAGTGACGTCAGCATTTCTCTGGTGTGTTGTCAAGTGGTGGCCCAGGTCAGTGTCGCTACGATCATCTCTCGATGTGACGGCAGGCCTCTTTTCCTGGAAGTGTGTATGTACAGTGGCTTTGGTGACCCATACAAAGCTAAGAGAATAGACAACAGGTTGCACGAGCTGGGACATGCTGGCCAAACAAACAGTGGGGCCTCACGCACAGGAAAGCCTGGCAGTCAGTCTGGGAGGTGAGTGTTGATGGACATCCATGGCTGCAGTTTTATTGTTTATTAATATATAGTAGTTCCATTTTGTGAAAATGGTGTAATCAGCTAAAGAGTTGCATTGCTAGCTGTCCTGAAAAAAGTGGATTCAATTTAGTGTCATTTTGTGATTGTGGGTCTCACTGATGTTAGGTTATGGATATCTAATTATATCTTCACAGACACAGATTAAGGCAAATGTGAGGTATTTTATTTAGCAACACTGAAAAAGTCTTGAGCTGCATACAAGCTCTATTTTTAGACTGTCTCATATCTGCTGGATATATGGTACATTGAATCATTTTGACATTAGGAAATTCATGTTACCCCAATTTCTTAAAAGAAGCTTTGTTGTATATCATATCAACCTGTAGATATGATGCCTGTATATTTTAACATAAATCTCAGCAGTCACACTTGGAGGTTTTAGGATTTGAAATGCCATGTCTAAAGCACTATGGTGGTTGTTGTGTAGCAGCTCGGATATTAAAAGCATATAGCTCTTATAGTGTGAAACCATTAGGAATCATCAATTTGTAATGTTGCACCACAGTTATTTTTGGAACACATTTTACATCTACATAGCTCATCTGCTCCTACTGCAATTGGAGGGACCGCTGATGAAATTTAGCTAGCTAGCTAACTCTGAGACAAAATTAAATAAACAAATAAAATAATTGGTCATCTACATCTCCCAGGATGACTTTTAATAATACACATAGACTGCTTGAACTTGTCAAATTCAGCTACGGGGCTGAACATGCAGATAGAAAAGCAATAACAACGGAGAGCCTGTTTTCCTGTGGAGAATAAATGATTGTTGCACCCCCTTACTCTAATTGGAATAGATCTTTAGATCTTGAGGCTGTACTGTGTTATGGTCTGTTGAGGCTACTGTTTGGGGAGAAATTGTTCTCTTCTATGATTAATTTCTCTCTGAATGGTTGTTGAACATCTATATAAAGGGTTGAGTTTAGAGTAGAAGCTCTTGCTTTTTGATTTGAGATGCTGACACCAAAACCTGACGATTATGTTGATATTTTAGAAAGCTGTGTACATTTGGCCAGTTATTCGCAGGAATGATAAAAATACAGTATCAAAAAGGGCACACAACCAATCTTCTGACTGTTTTTGAGTTTTTTGAAGCTACATTGTTCATGTGAAATGGTAACTTCTTCCTTTGCCCAACGGAATTGAAAAGAATCTTTCTGTGTAATTTTCACTACGAGGAATTCAGTTTTGGAGCTCTCAAAAAGCAGAAATACAGGCCTGGCCTAGACAAAGTGCTTTTTGTCTGCGCAGTATGTGCTGCACTACTTTTTTTAGTCCAAAGAATGGCCTCATCATCTTAAATGTCTTTGTCCTGCTTGCTTTGGTATCTGTAAGTATGTATGATTGAGTGAATCTGTGTGGGCTCCATGACAGTCGACCCCCAGCAGGGCAGATGAAAGCACAGAGCAGGTCAAGTGGAACCAACGAATCGCTTCACTGAGTAGATAAGGAAGGCTTCTGCAGCAGGACAGATATCTCTGAAACACCTGACAGGATACTGGGGTTCCGGTGTCAGTAGTGTTCGGTCACACACTCACAAATCTCTTTTGCATAAACTTGCCCTCTTGGCCCATTTAATCAATAGTTACAGCTTGTAGCACTGTGTATTGGCAATAATCTGGCAATGCAATACGTATCATGACACAGGGGTAACGATTCAATATATTGTGATATATTGCGATACTGTCAGCAAGGCGATATATTGCAATTTTTTTCAAATCTAATTTTAGGAAAACTGTCAGTATAAAGAACACCACTGTATGTATAAAGTATGAGTTAAAAAAAAGTGATACAATTGGACTCATTGGATCCACAAGAGTCTCAGCTTTTCAGTCATATCTAATTTATGTAATTCCAAGACTGTTTAGGGACCCCAGTATGCAGAAATATTCAAATACACCATTTTTAGTCTTGGCAAAAATAATACATTTATACTGCATGCAAAAACCTCCTTGTTTTTTGCCCCAAACTGCATGGAATTAGCATAAAGTGGGCACGTCTGTAAAGGGGAAACTTGTGGTTAGTACCCATACTTAACCCATTTTCATTCACACATCTTGAGGTCAGAGGACAAGGAACCCTTTTGAAAATGGCCATGCCAGTTTTTCCTCGACAAAATTTAGCGTAACTGTGTTATTTAGCCTCCTTTGCGACATGCAAGTATGACATGGTTAGTACCAATGGATTCCTTAGATTTTCTTATTTCATATGATGCCAATACCTTCTAGCTTTAAAACTCAGCCCGCTACAACTTCCAAAAGACCGAATAGCAGTCGGGTCCATCGTCAGGTCATTGGATTGATACAGTATCGCAAAACATATTGCGAGGCTCGTGTATCGAAATTTTCTTGCACCCCTAATAGCTAAAGGCTAAACAAAATCCAGATATTGTTGGGATATTTTAGTAATAAAATGTTGAATAAAAACTCTGTCCTCAACCATTTGAACAAGGAGAGCCAGATATTTATCAAGTAAGCCTTCTAAGTGAAGCTTGTAAAGCCTTTGTTCATCTGAAAATGCAGACAGACAGTTTTTTTGTGCCCTTGGAGCTCTTTTGAAGGTTTTTGAATCAAACCAAGGCTGAGAGAGACAGAAGGTGTAGAGGTAGGATTGTGCTTTGTCTGTGGCTGTTTTGGCTGCAGTCATCCTAACTGAAGGAGTGTGCTCTGTGTTATGGCTATCATCTGTGGCTTGTGGAGAATGAGCTGGTTGGTTTGGCGTCGTTTATAGCCAGAAGGAGGTAGGCCTCCACCAACATGTGAGTCTGTCGTCTACACACTGCAGAAAGAATAAGGGACAGACTAGGTGTGGTCCCGTATGGCTCTGTATAATACTGCCCACATTACCACAGTCACTGCCAGTGCTAAAGTAGTTACAACCTAGTTGCTGTCAGAGCAGAATATCCACCAAACGCCATATGTTTTTAGGGAGTCTGTTTTTGCTTAGAGGAGCAGTCAGATGTAGTCTGCCAGGTTATGTTCTGGCAATTAGAGACCTGCAGTAGGTGGCAACATCTAGGTTATAATGTGTTATACAATTTAAAATGACACGCACTAAATCCACTAAAAACTGTGGCATTCATTGGCAATTTATTACGATACCAGTGGAAAGTCTTCAGCAAGAAACACATCTGTTGATTTAGAAACCAGTTGTAAATTGATGCAAAATAAATTGGATGTGTTTTCTTAAAAGGGACCACCTCAAGAGCAACTGAGGAAAAAACGCTGCCAACAGGTTGCAGGGAGAAAACAGTTTGGGTATTTTGTGGTTATACGGACTGAGTTGATCCAACCCAGACTCTTCCTGCCCATACACTTGTTGGCGATGCACCTGCATTTTTAGCCCACACTGCTTGATTGAAAATGTGAGATGTCCAGCTTTCAGAAATACCACGCACATTTTTTTATTCATTTTCTCACAAATATGAACCATGGTACTTCTGTAAATAGTAATTTCTACAAACCCAGCTCTATTGGACATGCAGCCACCCAAACGGTCATGAAAAGGCTGCAGTAAGCCAAGCTAAGAGCATCATTGAAGCCAAACTTTTGGAATATACAGCAGCTTTTAAACCTCACCAGACATTCATTGCAAGTGTTTAAATTTCTCAGGTCTGTGTGGTGCTTTGCTGGGTTCAATAGTAAGCACTGCCTAAGGCCTCAGTGCCAGTAAAAGGTTTTATTTGATGGGACCGGCACTGAATCAGGTGGCAGCTGATTTCTGCTGAAGTAACTTGCTTTATTGTACATGCACATGCTTAAATGAGCCTCGAAAGGAGGTTTTACAAGAATGCATGTGCATGACAAAAAGAGTCAAGAGTCAGTGTGGCAGCAGTCTGCAGGTTGAAAGGAAAGATCATTACTTGTTAAATCCAAAGCCAAGACACATCTAGGCCGGCTCTTACATATAAAACAGACAGTTTCCTCGCTCTGATTTTAAAGCACCACCAAACAAGATGGTTACCTGGGAGTTACCCTGCACTCACACTTTATGCCCATGACAAGAGGCAGCTGCAAGTTGCCTGCAAATTGGCATGTATTTTATGACTTTTCATCAAATCCCATACACTGTTACACGGTGTTCGGGCATACACCGATAGCATTACTTGCCCACTGCCCCCAATGTTGTTTTGCTTTTTTTTTAATAGAAATAAAACCCATTTCGTTAATTTTCACATATCAGCACCCACGTTCATAAAAAAATAATTTGCAAAATAATAAGCGTGTTATTAATACATCGTCGGATGTTGGACGCTACAGTTCACAGCACAGTGTAGCAGGAGTGATTTCACACACATATCATGGGACGATAGTAAGTTGACAGACAAGACGATGGCGGAGGATTTGATGTCAAAGCAAAAGCGCCTATTTGGCAATATTTTGGACTTAAACCCAATGCTAATAGGGAACCATAACTTTAATGAGGCAATCTGTTAACTTTTGGTATGAAGCCCTGCTGAGGACGGAGCGGTCACAGCCGGTGTGTGTGGCACAGCGGCGCTGGGTGGAAACCTGCAGTCCCAGAGCGATAGCTCGGCCAGAGAGGCCAGACACACAGCCATTCAACGTTAAGGATCAAAGTAAGCACTCTACAGATATTGAGCGTCATCTTTTCTTGTAAAATGTCTGGTGTAATCAATAACACCGACGTTGTCAAGAAGATTTCCTCATCGTGTCATCCCTAGTGTCAGTGAGATAAAGATGTCTGTCGTCTTATGTATCATGCATTACCTTAAGTACTATCATCAAATATACAAAAAGGTGCCCAACAGTTAGTCAGGGCTCATCCATGCTTTAAACAAGTACAGCAATGACAGGTTTATATAGTAATTGACAGATGTTAACGCCATAAATAAACTATAGATATATTTTGTATATCATTTTGAATCATTTGTGTATTACCCGGGCTGTGTTAAACAATGCAAAATTTCCTTTTAGAATGTTTGCCTGCAGTGGTCACATAGTTTAGTTTAATATTGTTCAAGCAGCAAGGTCTCATGTGGATAAAAGACACTGCCTTGTAACAGCATGTTACAGGTTTGATCCAATCCATGCAGTGTCTCCATGAGATGCTGCAAATGAAAACAATATAAAGACAAATTATGAAATGTTTTGACTAGATTAAATTAAAACGAGCCGAAGAAAGAATCTTCTGGCAGTTTTTGTCTTGTCTGGGCCCTTCAGAGTGGAGAAAACCTGTCGGGGTCTGTGGAGAGAAAAGAGCGAGAAATAGCTAGATTCAGCAGAGCACGGTCTCTCTTGTCTGTTGTGTTTGCTCCAGTCATTGGTCTTTTGGGAACCCTGTGTTTTTTCTGTCTTTTATGGCTGTCACAACTTATCCTGGGCCTCTGTGTGTGGTGTGTTCATATTTGATGTGACTCTACGTTTGAGGGTGTTTTATACCTAAAATACATGAAGTTAGCCAAAGGCTAATTGCCTAAAAAGTTTTTTCCCATCCCAAACCACACAAGTGTGTACAGGCAGAATACACACTCACACTCTCTTTCTTCACCTTCTCACCCACCCACGTTCAGACAAGCACAAAAGTTCAGTGAACTCTTTTCTCCCCATAACAAATATATATACACTTGCATCTTTTCTCCATCTGCAGCTTAAGTACACACACATAGTGTACAGCTGCAGCACATCATATCTCATAGGGATGTCACGAGAGTCAATACTTCGGTACCAAGTTGATGCTAAAATTGTGGAAATGTGACGTTACTCGTTTTTCTACAGCACCACATGTACCGTCAGGGCTCAAGACTGACCGCGTCCCATCATCCCGGGGATGATAGAAAATGTTTATGGGATGCAGTAAACTCACCTCGACAAACCCTATTTTTTTCCCTGACAATGCAACACTGTTAACAAGAAATCTGTGTCGCATTCGCAGGACGAGAGCTAGTTAACGTTAGCTGTTAGCAGCCGGTGGGCAGCACAGTCCTGCGCCGAGCTAACAGCTAACGGTAACGGGAGGTGCCATTGATTTACATTATGATACATTAAGGCTCTATTCAGTAACAATTTGTATTTTGTTAAGGTAAATTGAAGTACTTGAGATTCATTGTTTTACTTTTGTTTTTTACGGTGGTATAGAGTATTGTGGAATTTCACTGGTATTTATATCACCTACTAAATTTCTGGTATCGTGACATCGCCACATAACATTGTTGAATAGTTGCAGAAGACTGTGTTTGGTTTTGGTGAACCTGATCCAACTGCAGTGATAAAAGCCAAACACAGCTTTTCATTGTTGGTCTAGAATCCACCATTTCTCCAGTCCAGACATGCCACATTTGATTTTATTCATTCCTAGCCATATCTCCCACCACCAATAGCCAGACATGCAGACAAACATGAAACCACAACAGTGTTCTGATGGGGTACATTTACTTTGTGGCTCTACAAATTTGGCCTCTATTCAAATCAATTCACACCAGGTATATATACTTGAGAATAACTTAAAACAGCTGCCAGAACTGTTAAAGGGGGTTGGGTTTGTCTTGTTAGCTGCTTCAAAGGTAGCTCATAAATTACATTACATTAATGATAAGAATGGCACCATCAGTCGGCCATAAAGTTGCTGTCTCTCCTTGTCTGTCTTTTATCACCCACAGCACACAAACTTTGCTAATGTTCTTCATTATAACATCAACTTACAGATTAATTCTTCAAAAATATTGTCCATCTAAACTTTTAATACAGCATATACAGTACTTGAATGCTATGATGATGAATGAGCTGATTGAATCAAATGATGTGAATGAGAAAGAATGCTGAATCATTAACCACTGAATAGGAGTATCACTTTACATGTTGAATTTGTTAAGTTGAAAGGGCTGCCCTCGTTCATTTGTTAACTCCATCCCTGTTGGTTGTTTGAAAGCCCCGGGCCAGTGGCGGTGATGAATGAGTCTCTGTTTTATTGAAACGTGAAAGTCGGTTAGTCCCTCAGACACTCACTCACTCATCTCACCCACTCACAGCATGCACACTTTATTAGGGGGCCCGGACCCCCCACATGCCATGAAAACGGGTGATGTCTGTCTTGCATTAACACACACACACACACATAGACACACTCTTTTAATTTTCTCACTACAGCTAGCGAGCGTGGCTTGCTCATTTGGGCTGCCATCTCCCTGCGGTGACGCCGTCGTGCCTCTGTCTTTAATGTTTTAACACAGGGAGCGAGCCACTCAGTCTAGAGACTGAAACATCCAGCTTTAATGCAATAGACTGAGGAATTAAGACTGCGGTGGCTCTGCCAATGAGGAAAGGCTGACTAACGCACCCAGACATCACACATGTAGAAAGTCCCTCGCAGGCTGTTTTACATTTGAAGAATTTCACGGACACAGTCATCCAGAGCGAGTTACTGCCACTGAGATTGTACTAGAAGCTACAAGTGGTGCATCAACAACATTATGAGCCAGCGTTGAAGAGTGGTAGCTCAGAACCACAGTGTTCTGGCAGTAATAACAAATATTCATGTGGAGTTCAGGAGAAAATATAGAGAGAGAGGGAGAGTTTCTTTTCTATTCAGTGACGACCTTCAGCATTGGCATGCAGTAGGGGTGTAACGATTCATCTACTACATCAATGTATCGATGTATCGATTTATATTCCTACGATCCAACTACATCAATAGGTACTCGACAAGTTGTCCTTCACGGGGGACGTATATCGATATAAAATTGTTTTGAAACCCAAACATTGTATGGATACTAAGGATTTGCACGTTGTGTTTAAGGATGACAAACATCATATGAAAGTGTTTTTAGCACTTTTATTAGTAAAGAAATGTTAAACGTTACTCCGGTTCACTCTCCAGACATGCGCCAGCTTGCCAGCTCCTCCCACTGCAGCGCGAGCACGCATCCATGGCTTGCATGCGGCGAACGGAGCACTGGCCTCCTCGCTCTCTCACCCAGTAATGGCGTGGAGGGAGATGGGCACCGGTCTGCATGAGCTGCTGGCGCTGCGGTGCAGAGGAGCCAGTCGACGGAGTTTCATTTTGGGGGCATTACGTGAGCAGGCGCTATCAGTCCACTTGACGAGGGCGGCTTCACCTACAGGCACTTTAGCAGTCGTTCTTTCATTCAGAGAAAATGACTTTTCCCGTGATGATATCTATGTGCACGCAGCATCAGCCTCACGTATCCAGCCAGAGAGCAGACGGTCCGCGAGGTGAATTATCACGACGGGAGTAAAGTAAGAAACAATGAAAAGCAGGTTAAACCACTGTTCATTGAACTTGAATAGAAGTTGGTTTATTGTATTTTGTGTTAAATATTGCACTGCCTTGTATCTTTTTATTATTTTCCAATAAAAGGTGTATGTATTTGCCATTAATCATTGTTTACTTGTTTATATCCATAATTAATTTATCCCTGATTCCCTTACAAGAAAAACTTTGAGGAATCCTGACCTGCTCTGTCCAGTATCACATATTTATTTCACAGTCACACTGACTGAAATTTTGGCAAAAAAAGTTACTGCTCGATTGCAAATCATTGAATCGTAGACCCTTTAGATAAGCCAAATATCATCCTGGATCGTATCGAAACCATGGAAATTGTATCTTTGTAAAAACATATCGTAAGTTTTGGATTGTACGAGGTGATAGTTGATGTTCAGGAGCAGTTTGAGGTAAATAGGTTTAGGTTTCTTCCAAGTTGATCTAATCATCAAGAATTCCCAGCAAAGTGAAAAGGAGGCTAATCTGATATGTATTTAAAGTGTCAGAAATGATTAATAGCACTTTCATTGACTATTATCTTGACATTGAAGAGCACATAACAAACTAATGAACTAACAAGTTGTTCCTTGAGCATTGATCTATACTTAATATGTATTGAGATTTTTAAGTATTTCGATTCTAAAAGTATTGCGATTCCATATTATGATTTTTTTTTGTGACCTTTATTAACACTAGACCATGGGAAAAAGTTGAATCATACACTTCTAGGGACTTTTACTTGTGGAAATCTCTAAATTGATAAAGTAAAAATGTTTGGTTTTCAGCATGCATGTAGTCAGATGTCCTGAAGTCAACTATATCAGTCACTGTCACACGTGATTTTATAAATTGTTTTCCAGCAACCCCAAAATCAAAGAATAAAGACATTTCTCTCACAAATTTAGTGGTATTTTCTTTTAATTTCTTTTAATTTATAAGGGACATGTAATGTTTTATACTTCTGGTGAATATAATCCATCAATCTGATTTCCATAGATGTATTTAGTATATACAGTTCCCTTTGATGACACCTTATTTTGAAAACCAGACGTAATCCCACGTGTCTACTTCCTCTAACTTCTCCAAGGTGGTCTCTAGCTCTCCCGTCAGCTCCGTTCTCTTTATCCATCCATGGTCAGCTCCATCGGGGCCGTTTGAATACAGAGAACAGAAATGTCAGTATCTGGGTGCTCTACAGTTGTAGCGTCGCCCATTTGACCACGGAGACGAGAGCGATGGCCGGCTCGACCGCCACGTTACCGCGATATAACGTTTCCTGTCCATGACAGAGTTAGCGTGCAGCTTTAGCCGTGATCTCTAGCTCTGCTCTTCCTGTCAATGTGTGAAACCCAAAGTGTTTCCATCCTTTACTGGATGTGTAGTGTTTACCACGCTGGATTTAACATGTGAGGGTTTAGGCCGTATCCACCCTCCGCCGTTTTCAACTTTCTTGTTTCAGCACGCTGCGGCCGGCTGGTTTGTTTTGGTTGACGGATACGGAACGGATATGATGTCACATTACTCAGACTACAACAATAAAAGCGGTACCTTCCTTCTACCTCCACATAGAATCAAATGGCGCAAATATATCAATTCTGGTGTTGAAAAATCAATTTCAAAATCGTAAAAAAAACACGATACGAATGTGAATCAATTTTTTCCCCACCCCTACTTAATATTAAGCTGACAGTGACCGATCCACATTAAACACAGTTACCTCGTCAGTATCATTAATATGCTCAGCGGGCTGCTGCCTCAGTTTATAGTACCACAGCTATCCCTGACCCCATGTTACCTTCCATTTGAATTTTTCCAAAGAGTTCCACGCAGTGAGGTATACAGATTTTAAATCAGCATAAGGAACAAAGTTAGATGTGTGTGCTTTATTTTTTATGTACATTCTGTTTCTCCATAATGTAATTGAGCTACTGCTAAGTCTGTGTATCATATGTTGTAAAGTTAGTTAAGCCCTCTCAGGCAAAAACTATACAGTAAAAATTGACTTGCCTTCTTATAGCCAAGAGTGTTAATCAGTGCACAAATATGCACATTCCTGTCTGATATTTGCTCTTGACACACTCTGGTTACTCTGCTGGCTATGACTGAAGTTTTATGACTTCAGGAGAATTCAGATACATTTGCAACTTATTTTAAATGTAAATGCAGATAGGATTGGGTTGTTTGATTCATTACTCTCACACTGTTTTGTCACATCCCTGAACTCTAGCATTGTCGTGCTGGTTGTCCTACTAGTTGTAATCAACAGTGGAGCCTCTTTGTCTGTGTGGAAAGATGCTGAAAGGAAAGCGGCTTTCTGGGAAAGAAGGAGGGGGAGGCGAGAGGAGGAGATGAAATTTGATTGGCAGGGAGTATGAGAATGATTCACTCATCCAGCTCTCTGGATTTGGAGCGACGGGCCTATTCTGGGCTGTGGTGACCACGTGTGTGTGTGGTTGTGTGCGTGTACGCGTACACACCAACAGCTGAAGTAACCAAATTTTCGTTGTTGGCCAGGCCTACGCACCACGATGCGTATGTGTGTGCGTTGAAGGAAAATGAAAGTCGTCTGGCGACCAGACCACAACACAGAAGCCAGATTTAAATGCAGATATTTGTCTTCTCTGTTTCTCTGCTGCTCTGAAGTCACCCCTACGACACCACCACTCTGCAAATTACTCCACTCTCATGACGGCCTCCATCAGCTTCTGACAACTTCTCCTCTAAGTTGTTTGTATGGATTATTTCCCATTGATTCATTCTAGTAAGAGTAAAGTTTTCTATGGATTACTGAATTCAGGGTATGTCTGTCAGAATGTTCTTTTCTCATTACTGGGAAATGATTTAGTCATTTAGTCTTCATGTAAATGCTTCTGTTGGAAAGCCTTTGAGATTGATTTAATCTATTTCCTTTAGTGAAAAGAGTTTCACTTTGGTTCGTAGTTCCTCTTCCCAGATATATTGGTATTTCCTTTCCACCTGAAACAAGAGCTTCAATAGCTGTGTTTCCATTCACATATTTTTATTTGCATTTTGTAGTATCGCGTTAGAAAAGCTGTGTGGAAATGGCATAATTCGATAAAACATTCTCAATTGCGGCAAAAAGTTTTTATGCTACTTTGAAGTGGTTTTTGCCTTTGTCAAAATAGAGTTGATGCTCTAAATGGACTATGGAAACTACTTTTTTTTTTTTAATTCTGACTTGGTGAAAATTTAAGCTGTTTCCGCTGTTGGCGTCTTTTGGATTTTCCATAATGTGTGAATACTTGTCGTCATCTCCATACAGCATGAAACATGGCCAATATTAGCTGACCGTCATTAAGAATTTAACCGATTAATGCTATCAGTTAAACGGTTAAAAGAAATATTAAAAAATAGCTAAAACGCTGAGTAAAACTCAGAGGAGCAACTTATCACTTAAAGGAGAAAAGCTGGTCCACCATAACAGCCCACCTTAAGAGAGTCTGAGACTCTCTCAAGGAGCTTGCCTTGGAGGAGTTGTAGCCTTTATTCCCCGACAATGAAACTGTACACACACTGCACTGCTACGTTCACAGCTACAACGCCACCGACAGCCCCACACTCACTAACGTTACGCCACGCTGACAGACCGTATGCGTGTGACAATGGCGAGCACAAAGCCACCAGCAATGCTACAGCTCTGAATGTAGCACAAACACACGGTTTGTCGGACTGACACTCACTATCGTTACGCCGAGGAAACAGAGTAGCCAGTTAGACACACAGCTGACAAACTCGCAGCTAAACTAAATGATGCAGGACAATACACGCAGCATCGTGGCTGCTGCAGTAACTCGGGGCAGCTATAGCTCAGTGGGTAGAGCAGACTTTTTTGTTTCCGGTTCGCAACTTCTACTTCTTCTACTCTGTTTACTGGCAGATTACAGCCATGTGAAGCTTATAGCACCAACTTCTAACCAAACTAAGCTGTAGCTGAGTTTATTTGCTCCAAACCAGTTGATTTTTTTTTTTTTTTTGCGACATTGCAAAAGTTTGCTTAAAATTCGCTTGACAATTGAATAGAAACACAGCTACAATCTGCTTGATGGCTCTTCAGGAGGCACGGCACTCGGGTGGTAGTCTTCTTGTTGAGTCCCTAGTGATGTTATTAATCAGCAATTGCCTGACTAGAACTGGCTGTTTTGTTGAGCTTAACATTGCTGACTTTGCTCTGCAGGGTGTCAGACCACCGTCATAAACATGTACAAGTTAGGTATGTTTTTGTGTGTGCACATCAACGACAGTGTGTGTGTCACTGTGCAACAGATAAACTGAATCAATGCGGCCTCACTGCACCTCTGCATGGAGTCATATCTCACTCCCTCTTCTGTCTTTATTTCTGTCAGTCTGTCTCTATTTCCCACTCACTATTATTCACATGCGCCCACAGATTTGTGCACACACACACACACACACACACACACACACACACACAGAGTGCCTTCCAACCAAATTGTGCCCCTACTATAGGAAGAAAGAAATCTCCAGCAAGGTTGTCAAGTAGCCAGGAGCTCATTACAGCTGAATGTTTTACAGGGTTGTCATTTTCTGGAAGGAAAGCATGCTCAGACGGGTTTCAGGGCACGTGTACATGCATGTATGTACACCTTTTCCTCTCTGGGAATATAAGCCTCCAACCTTGGCTCAAGTGCTGCAGATTAGGAGACAGAAGTTTGAGCTCTGAGATCGGCACTGATGTGATTGTTTATTTAGTATCTCATTACTCAGGGTTTTTCCTGCATAGAGAATTACGAGGCGGCCGCCTCCGTCAAATTTCGCCCTGCCTCCAGCAATCGACAAAACTCTGACGGGTGTCTTCATGGAAACACTATTTTCTAATATGCATTGCACCTGATGAATTTCTGTCATTTGTAACTGCAGTTGCGGCATTAAGCCGTTGTGTTGGCACTGTGACATAATCAGCACAGTGAACCAGGAAAGCCAGCGCTGGCAAAACTGCCAAAGAAGAAGAAACAAGCCGTCTGTTTTGGTTTTCGGCTGGACCGTTGCAAAGCGGGAGCAACAGTGTTTCCGCTGGTAACTTTTTCGCCACCACAGCAAAAAACATCACTAAAGTAAACAAAACTCCTTTCCCCTCCCGTTTGATGTTTTAATATCATTTTATATAGGCGTTTAGAAATGTCGTTGCAAGCGGCAGTCTGCGTTTGTGAAAGCTGCTCTATCCGCCTCTTTACATGTGTGCAATGAACAGTTTTAATAATGAAGCGAAAATACTTTTACACTTCTCAGCGGGTGGGCTGGCTGGCCCTCACCGGGCGCATTTCCTCCACGACAGGCCGCACACTGCTCTAGTTCGGCTCGAAAAGGCTCGGGACCGGGTGTGAAAGTGGCTCGCGGCTCTGCGTGGCTTCCCTCTGAGATGTAGTGGAGTAGAAGTGGGCTATAAAGTTACGTAAAATAGAAATACTCAAGTAAGTACAAGTACCTCAAAATTGTACTTCAGTACAGTACTTGAGTATCCTACAGTCCACCACTGCTAGAGCACAAAATTGTTTACAAGAGCACAAAATCTAGTCTCTTAATTTTGCTTTCAAAGTGCACCACACTGATGCATTTGACTTTAAAATGTATAAAATGTTCTTCCCCCACCCCCCTAGAGGGTCCGAGGTCAGGATGATGGTACCACCTCCACCTCATTTTGAGCCAGGAAAAATCCTGTTACCACGGTAATAATCCTTTCCCGTGAAGACTGCCAGCTTTTACTGCATTTAATCTGCCATTTTGTCTTCCTTTAGGGGCCACCAGTACTGTAAATCATATATCTAAATGAGATTAAAAGTTGCACCCATTAAATTATAAGGGCAAGTGACCACAGAATCATGATTTTGACATCATTAAATCATCCCTGCCGAATGCAACAGGAGCTTCCCCTCATATCTGAGTATAATAAGTGACTCTTGAATGTGCACACTCATAGTCACACACTCACACCAAGCCACAGCTGGCTCAATCACAGCCTTGGCTGCCTCCAAGGTGCTGCAGAGTTCTCCAGGACGCGACAGGTTTCTGTCTGGCGAGGTTTAGGCGGCCGCCATGTCACAGATTAGAGGGGCTTTGCTGTCTCAGTTGTAGCAGAGATGGTTTATACACTTAAGATAAGATATTCCTTTATTAGTCCCACAGTGGGGACATTTGTAAATTACAGTATATATATAACAATCGTTCCCAATTTAAGTCTTTGGGAAAATGTCTTTTGGGTCAAATGGTATCACGTGACGGACACGGAAGTTGTAGCACCGCCGTTTGGCCACTACGAAAATTGGCATCAACGACCGGCGCTCTTCCTTGGGGCTTGGTCGCTATCTGTGGTCACCACTTTGTAGTCTCACTCAATGTCCCGCCCACAGCACTATTTGATTGGTTACACGTCACAAGTAATAGCCTTTCAACACCACTGAAGGCCACTGTGCCACAGATGGATAAAGCTGCTCCGGTGAGCGCGCTTAGACCCGTGTTGAATATAAGGCAGCAGATATAACTGAAGCTGCAATAAACATCACAATCCTCTAAGCTAATGTAGCACAACACTCGCTGATAACGTTTTGTGATCACAGCAACAAAAAAAATCACAAAAGGAAAATGGTAATTACTGGATGTTCAGTTCAGAGTACGAGAACAACAAGGAGAGGAAGAGGGAGTGAGACGGCGCCTGGACTCTGCCGAGAGATGTGACCCATGACCAGATTACCATTATCATTAGATTATCATTTATGGAAATGCAGCGCAGTGACGATACAGATATTTCATACACCAGGCGTATATAGCGCAGACCTGCCGATCATTCAATCCGCGTTGTATCCATTCATATGAGTCAGCCGTCACTCTGTTTGTCACTGTTTGTAGAGAATTCAGTCTGCAGTGGAGTTCACACACTGATCAACCAGAGATTGTACAGAATTACATTAGGCTTCTCGATCAAAGAACGTTTTTGTATCATGTCTACACTTCAGTCCATACTCGCTCCCTCCCTGCGTCCATCTCTCTCTCTCTCCCTCTCTCTTTTTTGATGGATACACTAAAGAAAATGTCTAAAAGTTCTCTTTTGCTTAATTTAATTAAATATATGTTCAAAGGCATTTAAGATAAGTTTATTCAAAATTTTGACACTAAGATTTTCATTTTCACTGCAAATGTCAGTTATCGGCCTCCTTGATTACTAATAAGTGGTCCATCGATCCTTACTTTCTACTGTGTTTTAACTCTTTTTCTGCAGACTTGAGAACACAGCAGTGCAGCTGCCTGTGCTCTATAAAATGGTGAGGCTTTGTTTAGTTTGGATTGCTCCCAGTCTACGGGAAACATCGTTCACAGCACAAGCTATTTGGAAGATGGATTACTGGGATGGAAAGCAACCACATCATCCCCAAAGAGAAGCAGTGGGCTGATTTAAGCCATACAATGCCACTTCATTGATGTCTACTTGAAGCTCGAGCGGTGTTGTTACTAAGTCTGCCAACAAGCCGAGTGTTACTCATTATTATCTGTACAAATTTAAGGCATTAATAACAAATTGTCTCCTGGCAGCTCAGCTCATAAAAAAATGGAGCATCTAGGCTTTAGCCTTAAGCTATGTTCACACTACGAGCAACAAAACGCCAAGCATGGCCAGCTACATTGTGTTGCTCAAACGCTCATTGACGTAGTTATGTTGTTAAATAGCACTAGGACCTGGCTAACAGATGGAACGGAACAGGTTGAAACAAAAATATATGATTGGTTGACCGCGTCACTGGAGCGCTGAAAAAGTTGAGACTAGCTCAACTTTATTTGTAGTGTGTCATGTCCGTCACGCAGCAACATGTGTCTGACGTCATTTGTAGCTTCATATCCTTGAAAATGACTGGAAGCCTGTTCCTGTGCCACTCGTAGTGTGAGCACAGCATTAGACTTCAGCCATTAAAACTTTACACACTCCCAGCAAAGTTATGTATTACGACCGCTGTTAAAATGATTATATGTAAAGTGGCAGTCTCGAAGATTTTCATTTAAATAAATATCTGTTAAATCACTATCTATCGCTGGAGGAGGTTAGACAATGGGGATTGAGCCTATGGCCCACTGATGAAAGTATTGCAGTATTTATAGATGTGCAGTATTATGAAATGGATGTCTGTGGTGACATTCCTGGAAAAAATGCTGTTGTATACACACAAAAAAGGCAACAATTCTGAAAAGGTGAAGCTTATGTACATAGAAATAGAGTTTTCTATTCTATTTCTATGCTCATGTATCAACAAAAAGGTTGTTTCCATACTAACATGCTATTTAGTACGCTAAAGTATGTGAGATATTTTATATGTCCAATACCTTAGTATGAAACCAAGTATGTGAATTGCATACTATTTCCGGTGAAATATTACAGTATGCAACGCTGGACACTACGGTGGTATAAACATCCCACAATGCAATGCAGTAGTGACGACAACGTTCATAAGGGACGTTGCCGGACAGCTCTGTTACATCAATAACATTTCAATTGAATTGTAAGTATAGGATTTCGCTTTACTAGGCATAATATAGTTTTTAAATGATTTCAGACTTTGATTCTCACAAATCGTCATTTTGGTCACATGAGGTTGGCACGAGTTACCATGGTGACACATCTCCCACCGGCAAGGAGGCTCTCAGGAATTGACGACATAAATTACAGCTCAGTGCGTCCGAAGAGATACACGCTACTGTTTATTCTGGGGATGCTAATTTTGAAAACTTTTCTTAACCGATAACCGACCCTCATTAACCGATTATTAACCGTTTACCGACAAGATCCGTGCCTCGCATACAGCGGTGTACCAGCTGCAGGAGCACAACAGATATTGGTTGACGGGAGTCCCCAGTTCACCGTCCAGGAGCGTTAACTTAGCAGCTACAATGCTGCGTTCACTGTCTCCTGTTCACCATCCGAGAGCGTTAACTTAGCAGCTACTATACTGCGTGTAGTGTCGCGGACATGCAGCCACTTTCCCAGTAAAAGTCTCCACCACACATTTAGTTTAGTTTAGCAGGTTGTCAGCTGTGTGACTTTAGCGAGTGTCCAACAAACAGTGTGTGTGTTTGTGCTACGTTAGCAGCTCTAGCGTTGCCGGAGGCTTCGTGCTCGCCGCCGCACACGTAGTCTGAGTAACTTTAGTGAGTTTCCAACAGACCGTGTGTGTGTGTTGGTGGTGAGTGTGAGGTTGTTGGTGGCGTTCTAGCTGTGATCGTAGGTGTAGCAGTGTGTGGACAGTTTATTTGTCGGTGAATAAATGCTACGAAACTACAACTCCTCCGCTCCGCTCAAACTTCCTGTATCCTGCAATTCCGGCTCCTCCTCTTAAGGTGGGCTGTTAAGGTGGACCAGCTTTTCTCCTTAAAGTGAGGAGCCACTCCTCTGAGCCGCTCAGCTTTTTAATTAATTATTCATATTTAGAGTTTATTTATAGTGTTAATCGGTTAAAATGCTTAATGTCGGTTAACGGTTAATTATTAACATCCCTAGTTTATTCACACAAAAGTATGTTGAACAACGGTTAACTTATTGGGTGTGTAGTGTATAGTATGCGATTTCTAATGGAGCCAAAGACTCCAGACTGCTAAACTCTAAGCACAATTCCATTGTTTTCACTCAAATAGAAATTCTAAATCAACCAGGACTGAAATCTTAATGATTGCTATTTTAAGCTGAGCTAGTTTTTGTAGACTTTATCTGCTGTTTGTATTTGGGCATCTTTTCTTCCTGTCTCTCTCCTCATACACATCTCAGTTCCTCCTTTGAAAACATTTATTCACACATACATTTCCTTAGTTTGCCTTATTATCTGTCTCTTTCTGTGTTTCTTTCTCTTTTCCCTTGGCCTCATATAGTAGTACTCTGTCAGTGTTTGTTCCTTCGTTGGGAAATGAACATGCAACCACACGTTTCAGCCTACATCTCATACCTCCAGCTTAAGGATTTTGTTTTTTAGCAAGAGACTTATTTCTGTCTGTATCACTCCTCCCTGAATCTCACCCTGTCTGCCCTCCTTCCTCCCAGTCTGTCTGTCAGTCTGTCCATCTGTGTAAGCTTTACGTAATGGAGGAGGGATCATGTGAGAAGCGAGGTGATGGTTCACGCCATGCACCTGCAGACAGCCATCCTCCTTTTCCCTTTGATCTCTGCTGGATCCTGTTTCTTTTCCTCCTTCTGCCCTTCTCTTCCACTTTTCTTCCTCCTCCTCTTCTCTACCTTTCCACCTGATTTCCTCCTCGTCCCGTCTGTTTCTCCGACTCCTCCCTGGCTCTAAGCCACTGGCTCCTCAAATCTAAAACTCCATCCTTTAACAGTAATTATGAGATCAGCACAATGAGGAGCAGAGGGTTTTTAAACAGTAGTTTGAGGCTCAGGACTCCTCAATGAAGCTGTGTAGATTGTCTGTTGTAGACGAGTTGTTTATGCAGCAAACCAAAACTAGGAACCCAGACAACCAAGTCTGCACGATCAATAGTTCATCATCTTAAACTTAAAATTGACCTTTCACTATATATAGATTAAATAAAGGGCAGGATTTCAGCCGGAATCCATGACAAAATTATGAGTGGAGATTTTATTTTAAAGTTCTTAAACAAGTTTTGCATTTAAACTAGGGCTGTCAGTCGATTAAAGCATTTAATCATGATTAATCGCATGATTGTCCACAGTTAATCGTGATTAATCAAAAATTGATCACACATTTTTTTATCTGTTCAAAATGTATCTTAAAGGGAGTTTTGTCTAGTAATTAATACTCCTATCATCATGTGAGTGGGTAAATATGCTTTCCCTATGTAAATGTATGTATATATTTATTATTGGAAATCAATTAACAACAGAAACCCTCACAGGTACTGCATTTAGCATATCAAATCTGCTCAAATCATAACATGTCAAACTGCAGCCCAACAGGCAACAACAGCTGTCAGTGTGTCAGTGTGCTGACTTGACTATGACTTGCCCCAAACTGCATGTGATGATCATAAAGTGGGCATGTCTGTAAAGGGGAGACTCGTGGGTACCCATAGAACCCATTTACATTCACTGATCTGGAGGTCAGAGGTCAAGGGACCCCTTTGAAAATAGCCATACCAGTTTTTCCTCGCCAAAATTTAGCGTAAATTTGGAGCGTTATTTAGCGTCCTTCGCGACAAGCTAGTATGACATGATTGGTACCGATGGAGTCCTTAGGTTTTCAGTTTCATATGAGGCCAGTATCTAGCCTTAAAACTAAGCCCGTTACAACCTAAAAAACGCAAGTTGCAATAATGTGTTAAAGAAATTAGTGGTGTTAGGTCAAATTTGCATTCCCTAACTATAGCTTTGGCAGCCTGAATTTTAACATTTAAGTAAGGTTGGAGCCTTTTCAGATTTTTTTTTTCAATTTGTTTTTTATTTGTGTGGTTTTCCCCTAGAATTTGACTTTCTGCACATGCCAGTACCGTTTACGCCCAACAGAGATTCCTCTTTTCCTGCTCTGTACCCATTTATTTCCTGCCTTTCTGTGTTGTCCTGATCCCATCCCTGATAAACCCCATCCAGATTTCAGTAGTCAGCCAGCCCCCGGCTATTTAGCCTGGTTTGTTACCTCTATGCGTCGCTCTCCGTGCCCCTGAATCATTACCCTGCAGAAAGACACTCACCGACCTTTGCAACGGCTAAATATAGACCCACTAAAGAATAGGAGGAAGGGAGGGAAAAATAAACGGGGGGATGGATGGATAAGTGGAACAGCATGTTAAAGAAAGTTGTTGGGGGAGAGCACGTAGAGCAGGAGGCCGTTTGTGTTTAGTCTTCTAGCCTTCTGGACAATACCCCAATGATGGCTATCGTATCGGTTATTAAGAGCACTATTACAACTGTGGTGACGTCAGCGTCCCTAAGAAAAGCAGACCTGCGTGTTAAACCCCTTCACCCGTTGACTGTGGCTGCACAGATCCTGTGTTTCTCTTGGAAAGGAGAACGCAGGTGGCTTGGGACTGCAGGCTAATAGTAAATGAGTTTTCCTATCCTGTACTTGGCTATATATAGAATCCAATGAGGCCTGAAATGGTGTGTTTCACCTCCGCCTGACAATCAGAAATTCTTCCTGTCTGGAGTTGGGCTTGCCAGATAGTACAAAAGGCTTTGGGCTTGTTAGTCTATTTCAGTTTTCCCTGACTTGTAGCTCTGTATCCAGATCTCTTGTGCTGCCGACCAGTGCCATTGACTCATTTAAAGCAGCTGTAAAACAAGCATTGATCGGCGCTAACGCTTAACTGGATGCTGATGGGGACCAATTCAAGTGACATCCCCTGTAGTCTGTAAAAGCATTGCCAGTTTTACATGTTGGCATTATGTTTGAAAAGATTAAAACAGTTTCTTTCTTTTTTTCTACACACCTCAAGTGTGACTGAAAACAGCTACAATGCCAGTGAAATCAAAAGATTATTATATTTTTAAGCATTTTTATATGTATGTATGTTTTTGACATGCAGATCTAATCCAAGAGACTAGAAATACTAGTTAAATGTGCCTTAATCTCAGATTTCCTTTTGAAGCTGGAGCAGGAGCTTCACTACATTTGTAAAAATGGTTGGAAATTGGTCCGACCCAAAACGAGAACTGCTCTCCCTCCACCCTGAGGACAAGATAACAAGTCAGCAATCTCTCGCCTCATACGTTATATGTACATTCCTGTGTTGCCTAGTCTCACATGCCAACTTGGAGGCCTTTTCGCTAACGGGCCTGCCATGTTTAAGTTAGCAGAAAATCATTCATGAAGGAGGCTTATGTATAGAAGCTAGTTACTACAGATACCCAGGAAATGTAGAGATTTCATTACAGGAGGGCTTCTGCCTGAAAGGGAATGAGGGCAACCTGTGTCTCAGTTTGTGCAAAAAAATAAAAATAGCCATAAGCAGTGAACTGCGTGCAGTGTAAACATATGGTTAAATGCAGGCTGATCTAGACTGGTGTCCCGTCCTTCTTGGCTGAGAGCTGAGATTGCAAAACATTATAGATTTCTTCTAGTTATGATGAGTTATGAGTTTGTATACAACAAGTTTGTTCAGCCTTGCTGCTCTTTTTTTTCCTTGTCCTTCTCCCACTCTCTCTGGCTTACTGTCTCTTCATGCTTCCTCTTATCTGTTAACCTCTGATTTGACTCACATTAACCACCAGCTGTAGCAGATGCACCTCAGTTGTGCATCTGTCACACCATCAGCTGTGCTGTCTGATTTTCTCTATCTGTCTGTGTTGCATCTAAATCATTTCATCAAAAGAAAGAAATACCTTTTATGAATGGAAGCAAAATGCTATTGATGTACATTAATTTAGGCTTAAATTGATCTGGATGGTTGCGAAAACATGCTCCCCCATTGTTTACCTGACAGAACAAAATGTTCTTTTTGTTGTACACAAAGTGTGACAGTGTTGTAGCTGGAGGTCTCCGCTGGTCAGGCAGCCTTAGGCTACATCCACTCTAATACGTTTTAGTTTTTAACAATCTCCGTCCATACTACCACAGCCTGAAAATGCATATCACATGACCTTTCGCGTACACTGGGCATGCGCGTGCCGGTGTAAACCGGAAGCAGCGCGGTTGGTTGTTCAGTTGCAGAAAATACTACGAACAGCGTACAGCAATGGCGAAATGTAAGACCAGAGAATTCTTTGCTTGGACCGATGACGAGGTGGAGCTTTTACTGAAACACACAAGAATAAGGTGTTCAACGCAGTGGAAAACACAACAGAGATGAAGGCCCCTATGTAATAGGGACGGGACAAATCAGGGAAGGACACATCATGACTGATAAAACCCAATCAGGAGGCAAACGTGGGTGTCTGCGTCATCGTTTTCAAAGGTCTGAAAGCGGTCACAAGTATGGTTAACGATGTAGGGACGGGTTTGGGGCGAGAGAGGACGAAGAGGTTTTATTTTGTGTGGCGTGTAAAATGTGCTAAATAAATAACTGTTGAAATTGAGAAGTTAAAACTTATTTTTACAACTGAAATTACATCTTTGTCATTACAGAGAGAGAAAAAAAAGTACTGTTGGGTACTGGTACCAAATTCCAGATACCGGTAGGGCTGAGCAATATGGAGAAAATCTAAAATCATGATATTTTCTACCAAATACCTCAATATTGATATTGCGATGATATTGCAGGGTTGACCATTGGTACTTTTACAAAATATTTACACAATGAGATTTTTGATAAATAATCATCAGTAATGTAGATATAATGACTAAGTAGGTAAAGGCAAATAATAGAACAGCTCCAGTACGGTTAGTTCAGAAAATGACATCACTTTACTGTAATGCAGCCTTTAAAACCAGGAAAAGACAACACTTATGCCATATTACGGTATACAAAATCTGAGACAATATCTAGTCTCGTATCACGATATTAATATGATATTGATATATTGCTCAGCCCTAGGTACCGGTTCAAATGTGAATGGTACCCAACCCTAGCCTTAGACCGATCACACACTCACTCTGTAGCTCT
The DNA here is from genome assembly GCA_916701655.1 of Sebastiscus albofasciatus. Classification (NCBI taxonomy): domain Eukaryota; kingdom Metazoa; phylum Chordata; class Actinopteri; order Perciformes; family Sebastidae; genus Sebastiscus; species Sebastiscus albofasciatus. The sequence goes on from CAKAOI010052671.1 coordinate 111,212, forward strand.
CTGGATCTGCGCCCAAACTCTAAACTCTTTTGGCAAGTTTCTGTAATTGAATCATATTTTGTCTTGTCCGTCGTGACTCGGACATTTATTTTTAGAGCTAAAAGCTTTTGTTGCTAGGAGACGGCGTGTCTTAGGAGAGGCTGAGCGAGCGAGGGAGGGACAGAATAAAAGAGAAAAGAAAGAGAAAGAAAGAGATGGCAGTGGTGTTGAGGGGGAGAAAGGCGGAATCTGTGAAAGCTGAACGACGAACGTACAAGCTATGAGTCAGCAGGGACATCTGCAACACACACACACACACACACATGCGGTGGGCATGGTTGCTATTCCTGTGTTCTTTGTCTGTGTGCTCTGTGCACCCACGCATGAACCCACTTACCTCTCCCCAATAACCTGAGTTGTGTGTCTGCACTTCGTGTGTGTGAGGGAGATATTAGCTCGCCCACTTTGATTTAATCCACTCCTGCTGTGTGTTGCATGCGTCAGCCTGTGTCCCTGCATGTGCGTATAGGGAAGTGTGCACATGTGTATTTTTCTCCGGCAATCACCAATGTGTACCCCATTATACAGCAGTGTGTTGTGTCTGTGTCACAACGCCTGACCTGTCCCCACTGACAAGAGCCTTATTGTCTGGTTTATGAATCATATGCTCGTACCCCATTAGTAATCTGCCTTCAAATGGCCATTATCAACTATCACAGCCAGCTTGTCTGTCTTTTGGCTCCCTCTTCGAGCACCATAGGAGATCAGATAGCAGCATGTGGTTTATTAGTCACCAGGAGCGGGTCTGTTTTTCAGGATATTTTTTTCTCCTCCTTAATATGACTTTTGTAAGGTTTTTTTGAGTGTGTTAGCTGCAGCATTCAGAAAAAAAGGAGCACTAGATTGTGAAACTAAAGAGCCACCATGTTTATTTTTTAAAGACTGTTTTTTGGGGCTTTTTGGCCTTTATTTGATAGGACAGTGGATAGACTGGAAAGGGGGAGAGAGTAGAGGCAACATGCAGCAAGGGGCCACAGGTCAGATTCGAACCCGGGCCACTGCAATAAGGACTCAGCCTTGGTATATGGGCGACCATGTTTGTCACTCATCACTTTCTCACTGTATATTTAAAATGATCAACGTTAGTCGGTTTCCATTAAATTCTCCTGGTCATAGAAGATCCCAAAACGCTGCACATACACTAAATACAAAGAGACGCCCCACACGCCTTTTATAGGTCATGTTAATCACTTGATTGATTTCTTATATGCAGACATCCCAGTGTGGAAACAAGCATAATCATTGTAGCTCATGGAGGAGACATTTCCCAGCACGGACACACACTTTGCGAATCACATACAAAATGTAACAGAATTCTATAAATAGAAAGCACAATTTGAGTTAACTTTATGCCCTTGCATTAAGAGTTGGCTCAGTCAGATTAAAATCAAGAATCAATTCCATTGTGAAATGCCAATAAAAAGGGTATGCTTAGGGGGTAATGAATTGTGCCTTTTTAAATATTTGTGTATCTCTAAAATATTCCCGACTTGAAAGCGGTCAGTGAATGAAGTGATCAGTATTTTTCATTGGGGAATTGTGAAAAATGGAAAGAAAGTTGAGAAAAGAAAGGATGCAACTCTGCCCCACTGGAAATCTTGCAAAAATGTAGTGTCTGTTGGACGCTAAAACGTCACAGCTTGAATCTCTTAAATCTATCATAAATGGGGAAGCAGATTGCAGTTACCCAACTTTTGTGTGTCTCCATTATTTAGCCAGATGTTGATCACAAGGGACCTCCATGCAATACTTGGAGTTAGGTTGCTTGCTAAGTTTAAACTCCGGTGACAATATGGACAGTTTTTCATGCACTAAAAAAAATCACTTGAGTTGTACTGGACCTTTTGTTGTAGTGTGGCAACACTGTAATGTAAACACAAGGTATTACAATTGCAAGTGCATTTTTGTGGCTTCCTGTCTCTATGAGTGGCATTCTCATAGGTCTCATAGTGTACAAACTGTCATTTGTTGTGGTAAGATTTTCCCACTTTTAGTCAGTTATGTATTACTACAATAACTATTAATACTGCTACTTCTACCAGTACTTCCTCTACTACTATTACTACTACTAATACTACTACCGCTATGGATTAATGACTTTTGCCGACACGTAGCTGCACTTTGCACACCTGATAGTGGACTTTGGTTTCACCATGTCTGACTTGGGTGGTTTTTCCATGACTCACTTCATTTACACCTGCTATTAAAATGTCATCTGTATCTTGATAAGGTAAAAGACACGTTAAGACCTGGTGTAAATGCACGGACCATTGTGGTCAGAATTTGATCGAACATCAACTGAGTCAGCTATTTATTAATGGAGTTCACAAGAATTCACAGTTTTTTTTGTTTTTGTTTTCTTGAGAAAGCACCACCCATGTCGGTAGGAATGTCGTGACTCACTCCAGAGTCTGTCGTCTCAGCTTCACAAAAAGACTGATCTTTACCACCAGTTGTTGCTGCTTTAAGTGATCCACTGGGAAGGAGTCCCTGAGCTTTCAAAGCAGCTACAAACACTGTTGCAGCGAAAATGACCTGGTGGCATGTGTGTTGTTCCTGACCAAAATAAAGCTGTAAAAAGACTCTTTCCTGCATTGAAAAGTAAATATCAGGCACACCATATCTTTTTCAATAACCTGACATTTTTGTTTTGTTAACTGTTTCCCAACCTATTTATAAATGAGCACATAGTGCTGACAATGAGAACAAATATTGTATAAATGGAAAAGTTTAGTGGTTTAATTACCATCTGGGCACCATATCCAGATACAGTTTACCCTGGGATTTAGTTGCCAGGTGTGTCTTCTTTTTTTCAACTCATTTACAACTCCTTTTTTCTGTTTTTTTTATGTGGTCTTATCTGTTTTTTCATCCATTGTTCTTTTGTGTGGTTGTTTTTTTTGTGGGTTATTGTCTGCTTTCATGGTGCTGCCCCAAAGCAATTTCCTATCGAAACATTGACAAGACAATAAAGTACTGAAGAAGTTTAACAATTAGCTGTTTAATATATCAGTTTAGTGGGCCTGTACACGGATACATTAGATGGTGTTTTCAGACCCTCATCATATACAGTGTGATACAACCACTTCCATATTCATATCAGCAAGATTGTGTCATGTGCCACCGCTGCAACTTGGGTCAATAGGCCACATCACACCAGTGTTATAGTCTGTCAGCCTTGAGCATGTCATTGTTAAAGGTTCACTGTCACTGCTATATAGATAGGACAGACTTTGTAGAGTGTGGGAAACTGATAGTAACCTTGGTATTTAGGATACTGTGTTTCTTTACACTTACATAAACACACACACACAAAATACAGCATTGTTATATTGTGCCCACATGTTTCCCACCCTCTGCTTTCTCAGACTGATTGCCAAGACGCATCTGGTCCTAATGAGTGTGAGTGTGTGTGTGTGTGTGTGTGTGTGTGTGTGTGTGTGTGTGTGTGTGTGTGTGTGTGTGTGTGTGTGTGTGTGTGTGTGTGTGTGTGTGTGTGTTTTTGCTATGCAGCCTTTCAGCCTGGCCTTGTGTTGAAGTGGTGTTGAGTCTTTTATCGCCACCCACTGCTTTACAACTCAAAGCCTATACTTTTAACTGTTGGATAATAGTGTGTGTGAGTGTGTGTTCTGATTGTAGTTATAAAAGCATAGCTTATATTTTGTCTGCACGTATCTCAAGGCCTGTTAATCTGTTATAACAGTGCTGATTTTCCAGCTTTGATGGTGATAGCAGTGAAGTGACTGCGGTCTCTGGGAACAGATTTAGTCCAAATGCTCATCACAGAGTTCCTGGAGGCACTAGATCCACTCTGCACCAAAGCCAGAGACCAAATTGTGTTAAGGATTAGGGCTGCAGCTATTGATTATTTTAGTAAACGAGTATTCTGCTGATTATTCCATCGATTAATCGAGTAATTGGATACAAAAATATTTTAGTTTGTTAGAGAGCAATAGTAAATATACAAAAGAGGAAATAAGACGGGTTTCTTAAAATGAACAACTCATTAGTTTCCTTTTTAGAAAAACCTACATTTGTATTGCTTAAATTGCATACAATAATATTATCGGTCATAACTAAACCCGTTTAAGTGCCATATTACCTTCTTGGTTTTAAGTGAAGCCTTGATGCAAAGAATTTGCATCGATTTTATTAATGGAATTTCTTGGGGAATCGTTTCAGCCCTCTTAAGGATTTTAACATGCAAGTTTCATCCTTGAACCTGTGAATCCCGACAGTTTCGTGTCTTGCATCCTTTCACAAATGCTCAGACTGTTTTCATTTTGTCTGCATGTACCATCTCTCTTCCACCTGATTTAAGTGCCTGTGGAGTCAAACCAAACAACCTTTTTGCTGTTTTTGTGCTCCTGCTCTCCTCCGCAAGTATTTCAAATAGGTGGAACTAGGGCTGGATGGGGGCGGAGTCTGTGTGTGTGTGTGTGTGTGTGTGTGTGTGTGTGTGTGTGTGTGTGTGTGTGTGTGTGTGTGTGTGTGTGTGTGTGTGTGTGTGTGTCTGTGAGAGAAGGAAATGCCAAAGGTCTCATGCTGGTGGGGTGGTTTAAAAACATTACATGACAATTTGTAGTTGATGTTCGCGATAGCCATTTTATACACAGCGCGAAGTACAAGCCGCGATACATCCACTATATTCTATGTATCGCTCATCTCTAGGTGAAACACAATTTTCAATTATTTTGGTTGAAAGAGGGCAGGTAGTTTAGCAAGGCCACAAGGAAAATGTATAAAAAAAAAAAAAAAAACGCTGGACATGACAAATATTTCTTTTTGTTCATCCTGTCTCAAAATGCTTCAGACATCAAATCACTGAAGTGAAACATCTGAAACCAGTCCTTCAGATCCATGACTTAAATATAAATACAACAGTGTATACATACTCCATTTCAGGTGAAAATCCTGCATTCAAAACACTACTTAAGTAAAAGAACAGAAGTATTATTACACACACAAAAAATGGATGCTAGTTGACTGGTTTCTTGCTAAATGTAACATGCCTTTTAGTGCTTGCCAAACACATAGTATAAAGTACTAAGTAATTAGCTGTAAACACACATTTATTCACCTTTTGTGTTGAGCCTGGTACCAAAGCAGCTGCTGTCAAAAAGATAATTAACAACTTTAGAAGTATAATGGTTTATCACATGCATTGTGCCAACAATTTAAGACTAGATGGCGTTAAAGAGCTGGAATAACCCAGATTTTCTTGTTGTGGCCATCTTTTCTTTAAATTGGCCTCTGTTCATGATCATCCAGCTGTAACGCCCCTCTTCTGTCTCCTCTGTCCCCCAGGGTTTGCCTACCCAGATTGGGCCTACAAGCCAGAGTCGAGCCCAGGCTCCAGACAGATCCAGCTGTGGCACTTCATCCTGGAGCTGCTGAGGAAAGAGGAGTACCACGACGTCATCGCCTGGCAGGGAGACTATGGAGAGTTTGTCATCAAGGACCCAGACGAGGTGGCCCGCTTGTGGGGGGCCAGGAAGTGTAAACCGCAGATGAACTACGACAAGCTCAGCCGAGCTCTAAGGTGAGACTAAAGTGGATAAAAAAAAAGTGAAGGAAAAGAAGGATGACGTCTCCACACTTAAGCCCAAATTGTACTTCTCAAATTCACGTAGCTGTGACATTAATTCTGCTCATGTCTGTGTCTGCTGCTCATGTCTGTGTCTGTCACGGTTTTGATTCTAAATTGAAAATCTATTAAAATTAGCTTCCGATCTCAATCATCGTAAACAAAAGATCAGCGATTATTTTATTTCTCCCCGCCCCGCCTACATGTGTGCATCTGAAGAAAAATACAGCTTGTCTCAAAGAAATGTAACAGCCAACTCACTCATGGTTACAACTATAAACCAGCACAAAAATCACAATTACCAACATAGCCACCATGTTCTGAACAGACATTACCTTACAAACACTAACAAAAGTAACATTTGCATTTTGAAACATAAAACAGCAAACTTAAACTACTCAGTCCAGCACTCGAGACTAGGCAGGCATGATGGGAAATGTGGGCCGTCCCTGTCGCTACAGTACTCGAGTGCATTTTATACTGCATGAATTAGCCTAGCGGCTAGCAGACTTTAGGAAGTTATTTAGTTTGTTTTTTTGCTCATAGCTCTTCTACTCATCTACACATCTCCTGACAGAACAACACCACAGTTGAATTTCAGCCTACATGCACGTTTTTTCTGCTCAACACTGTTGAATCAGAGCAGGGGATATTGGTAGCAAGAGCAACAAGCTAGCGGGACTGCTGAGTGCCGTCTCTCAGCGCATACAGACTGTTCCAAAGTCAAATCAAATCATGGATTTGGAGAATCGGCACGTGCCAAGAAACAAAGAAATTTGACTATATCCACCCCTTAAGCATGTTTTTAACTTTAGTGATTTCAGAGGTCTCCAACCTTTTTCCCTCATATTTTATATTATTAGTAACATTTATTCACATCGCTCAGCTCCACCTAAACCAGCTGAATAAGCTTCTTTTGTGTGACCATTTACAAAATGTTGATATCCAACACTCACATTCTGACATTATCAACATCTTAAATTCAGCAGCATGTGCATGTTTTTTGACCTGTATGCATTTCTTTACATTTTCAATTTGTCCAGCTCACTCTATTAAATTCACATCAGATTGTCATAGAAAACAAAACAATGTTGTTACTTATTTTACTGTCTGTCCACATATCACTGTATCACATCACTTCCCTTCACATTCCCTTCATCATCTGTAGTTCACATGCATGGATTACATGCATCCAGTCTTTTTAACAGTTAGTGAGATGACTGGCACTGCATGGAGTCAACAATAGAGGTGTACCCACTTAGGTTCACTCTTATGGAGTCATTTAAATGTTCATCTATCAGTCTTGTTCTGAACTTAGATTTCATGACATTCATGTCAGAAAAAGCTGCTTCACAACGGAATGTAGACCCAAACAGAGCAGACATTTTCAGAGCTGCTTGGTGAAGATTCTTATAGTTTTCTGGCTCTACTAGGTTCCAGAAATGCTGTGAAAGCTGTTGAGATTTTAGCTCGACATCATTTTGGAGGTTTATAACCTCCATCTCCATCTCCACAGGATTGACACAGAACAGTTCAGCCATCTGTCCTGAAATCTCACCTATGTCCACCTTCATGAAGGGGTTGGCAATAAATGTCACACAGGGCTCAAGTTTCTCAAAATCACTGAATCTGTCTGCAAACTCCTGCCCAAGCTTGGACAGTAGGTCACAGTACTTGTGCACGTTCACAACGTCAGCTGCCCCTGCATGGCTTTCCAACATCTTTGACACTGAGGGGAAGTGCTGAAACCTTTTTGTTTTTCACTTGCTGAATGTAAAATGACAGTTTTGCTTTGAACGCCTTAACGGCACTGATCATATCACATATGTTTTTATCTTTACCTTGTTACTGTAGGTTCAAGTGATTCACTTTCTCAGTTACTTCCGTCAGGAATGCAAGATTCAAGTTGCCACTCAGCATCAGACAACAGTGTGGTATCTTCCTCCCTTGATTCCATGAAAGCCTTGATTTCACTCAACAAGGAAAGAAAGCGCTGTAGTAGCTTACCCCGGCTTGACCATCTGATGTCGGTGTGGAGAAGCAGATCCCCATACTCAGCAGAACATTCCTCCAGGAACAGCTTGAAGCTCCTGTGTTACTTGGCCTTAGCTCGAATGGAGTTAACAACAGGTGTCATGACATGATCAAATCCCATAACCTTCGCGCATTTAGCCTGTTGATGAATGATACAATGATGGTTCTGAAATTTAGGAAAGTCTGGGTCCACTTTGCAGAGAGCAATAAATCCTGCGTGACGCCCTGTCATAGCCGGCGCTCCGTCAGTTGCTACAGACACCAGCTTTTCAACAGGGATCTTTTCTTTCCACAAAGTAGTCCTTCACAGCATTGTAAATATCAACTCCTCTGGTTGTAGTTCTCAGTGGAAGTATGTCAAAAACTCTTCTTTTGTGGAAAAGTCATCAAACACCATCAGAACGAAGACAGCCAGCTGGGCCATATCGCTGGAATCAACCGACTCATCACACTGGATGGAAAACCATCTGCACCTGTCCATGTCCCGTTCTAGCTGCTCCACAGCATCCGCAGACAGCGCAGACACTCTCCTTGCCACAGTATTAGCACCAAGTTGTACATCGGCGATAACAGACATAATTTCTGTCTTACTTTTATGGTCCTTGAATAGCATTTCAGCCACCACAGTCATCACGCCGCCATCGATGAAGGGTTTTGTGTGCTTCGTTAGGATGTTCGCCACTTTAAAAGAAGCTTCTGTTGCTGCGTTGGCCTTCTTCGTTGGTTTGGTAAACAGACACTGTTGTCTTTTAAGCATTGTTTTCAGCTCCTTTACCTTCTCTGGTCACAGACCGCTACCAGCTGGAAAGTCCTGTGAAAAGTTGCCATGGACTTTGGTGAAGTGGTGCTCGACGTTACATCTTCTACCGACTGACACGCTCACACCGCAAATGACACACACACTTGTCATTCACATTTGTGAAAAAAACCCTCCGTTTCCCATTCCTCATGAAAATAGTATGTTTTTTGCCTTTTCTTGGCCTGGCTCCGCGGTCATTGTTAAATCTGGTGTGTGCTCGCTAGCCTCCTAACATCTCCTAATGTTACAGCATCACTGATGTAACCAAACTTGGCAGCAGCATAACTTGTTTAATTGAGAGCTGGTTGGAAAAAACTCAGTTTGTGTCAGAAGGGGGCGGGATGTCTGTGAATTGGATTGTATAGAAATTTAGGTTTACCAAGTGATTTTGTCTTCTCAAATGTGTTTACATAGTCTTTGAACCTTTGGCGAGCGACTCAGAAACAGGAGCGACGTGTTGGAGGCCCCCAATTTATTTACTCCTTTTGATCCGTTTGTTTTAGCAACTAAGAACAATGCAACTGAATCCAGATATTTACATCTAAAAGCTTAAAGGTCACACTTCCTTAAGACACAAACCCTACATATGACACAGGAAACTCAACACATGTCCAACAAAGCTTGGTCAGTCACATACCTGGCCATTGCCATCCACACATGACACATGCCAAAGAAGGCTGCAATGTACCAACAAAGGCAAGGAAGACAACTGTTAGCTATTAAACATGGATGTAAACAATCGCAATGAAACAGGATTTAAAATGTTCAAAAAATTGACTAGAGTAAGCAAAAGTCCTCAACACATTTGTTAAAACTCAAGAATACACACAATGAGCTTTGGCGAGTAACACTGAATGTAAACAAAGTTTGTACATTGCACCTTTAACTCTAAAGTACTACACTATAGAAACCAACCTTCAAACTAATGCTTTTTTAAACCTGACTTAGCTCCCATCAGGAACAGAACTGCAAAGCCAGGTCCGATGACACTTGTTGATATATTTACACCAATGACAAACAGTGGCTTTTCTCTGGCCCCTGCTTTAGTCTGAAAGGTATCACCCATCATATTTAAGTCATATGTTCTTGATAGGTATCAACACCAGAGGAGTCAGATAATGGCAGAGAGCCCAGACGGGTCTATCTTAAGTTACAGGAACTGGAATTGTGTTGTTTTGAACTCCAGATGAACTGTGAACTCAGTGAAGCATAAAAGACTGATTTTAAAATAAATCCAATTTGTTGGGGGTAAGATAACAGTAAAGCAGGGGTTAAGGATAACAGTGCGTCCATTCACACACACCAGAATTGGAACAAAACTTCTTTTCAAAAGTATTCTCAGCTTTTTTCTCTCTCTATTCTGTTCTGTTAAAAAGGTGAGAGCTGAAGAATAGAAGGAGGAGGAAAGTAGTGATGAATCCTGTCATCTTATTATACCCCTGCGACAACATAGTCAGGGGTATATAGTGCTCCGTCTGTTACACTTTCGTTTCCGGAACAGAACTCGAAATCTTTTTCACTTAGAAACTGTCTGATGGTTGACAGTGTGGTCTAGTTGGCCGTTTGGGGGTTAGAAGTCCAGGGTGCCCGAATCTTTTGAAATTTTGGCCAAAATCTTTTATTTTTTTCGACTTCTATTTAGTTTCCGGAGTATAACTTGAACTCTTGTCTTCTACTGACTTTATCATGAGGAAGCTGAGCTAATAACAAGCTGCATTGTGCTCAATAGACTAATTCCATTAGTTCCTAAAGGGCAAAACCTTTGGCCCTACTTTAGTAGGGGTCAAGCTGTGAGTGGGGGGATGTGAGCCATGCTCACTTTTGCCTTGTTTATTTATCTTCTTATTTAGACTCCGAGTTTCAAGGCTAACCGACTGTAAGCTGGGAAAAGACGCTCTACCTCATCTTCATCTTCTGTTCAAGTTTCTATTTTTTGTTAAATAAGGATTCACAGGAACATTTTTAAGACCTTTTAAGCTTCATTTCTAACACTGGTATTGGTTGTGTGTAATGATGGTGACCTTGACGTTTGATCTTATTTCTCTTATTTTTTAATCTCTTATTTCTCTGGTAAATTTGATCTTAATTACAACAGCGTCAAACGTGAGAAAAAAAGATTTGGTGTTTTGTCGTGAATGAGCATCTGCGCTTCGTGCACAAACTCCAGGGTGGCAGCAGATTTAGAAACACACACCTTCACCCTCCACGGAGCACATGTGGGATGCTGCAGAGTTTTATTTAGCTGCCAGTCTGTTCATGTACACAGACACACACACGCACACACGCACACACACACACACACACACACACACACACTGCTAGTCATCAATGTCGCCTCCTGTTTTGTAGGTTGGTGTGGGTTATAGTTTGCCATGGTGATGACTAGTTACACTGCCTCATCACGACACACACACACACACACACACACGTGCACACACATATACTTAACACCTTGTTATATGTCAGCCCTCCTCCAGCCCATCTGTGTCTTGTTTGTTGCTGAAACCTTTTTTTGTCTTTGACTTCGCCTCATATGACTGCGTATTTAAAGACACACAACTTTCTCTGAACTATAGAAATATATGATAACACATAAAAGAGTTATGTATGGTGCTGGTGTAACACATTGATTTTGCAGTAATGTTTATTTTTAGTTCATTTAACAGGGACCAAACAGATAAACATTGTTACATAGGGAGAAACTGTGCAACAGATGTAATGTGTATATAGGACATCTTGCTGAAGGGATGAAATGATTTATTTCATTTTCTATAGACCTACTTTACATTATTATCACAACAAAAGTTGAAGTATATCATACCACATACAATTTATATAGCTCAATAGAAGTACCTTTACAGTAAAACAAAGATTTCAAATTGACAGATTTAAAATGTGTGCTTAGGGCTGTCACAATAACTGCAATATTGACAAGCAACCGCCACAACCGCTATGTTCACGTTTTTAAATTCTTTGCAATGGGAGTGCCGCATTTTTACACTTTGCTACAAATGGCAGCAGCATAACGTGGCGCTGAGCGCCTACTCTAAGCTGAGCACTGCACGTATGGTGTTTTTGTCGAAAGTGGGTTCATCCAGATCAAGTACTCTACCTTGTGCAGACATGTTGATATTCTATATCATAGCAACCAGACGCAACAAAAGTATATCGGCTGAAAAAAAACTCTGCACCTCATTGTCCTTCTTTGTTCTACATTTAACAATAAACAAGTATTTAATTTGTTTTAAAAATGTCTTCTTTGTCATTTAAAAGCAACAATATATAAAATCATAGCCTAACAAAGTTTATTTATACAACACTCAAATCAGGATACATGAAGTCATTTGCAAAAAAAAGTTGCTATAACACTGCCTATCACGCCGTTGAGCCAATCATCATCACCGCAGGGGATAAATCTATTATTAACTAAAGTAACATTATATTAAGAAGTGTTTGAGTTCCTTTTTTGTGACCGTTTCCAGATTATTTAGTGAAAGAATTGGGGGTCCTTGGTGTTATTCACAGTTGATTGAAACATATCAAACTAGGGATGTTCATTTTGAAACATTTTCTTAACCGATAACCGACCCTCATTAGCCGATTATTAACCGTTAACCAACAAGATCCGTGGTCGCATGCAGCGGTGTACCAGCTACAGGAGCACAACAGATATTGGTTGACGGGAGTCTCCAGTTCACCGTCCAGGAGCGTTAACTTAGCAGCTACGATACTGCGTGTAGTGTCGCGGACATGCAGCCACTTTCCCAGTAAAAGTCTCCACCACACATTTAGTTTAGTTTAGCAGGTTGTCAGCTGTGTGACTTTAGCGAGTGTCCAACAAACAGTGTGTGTATTTGTGCTACGTTAGCAGCTCTAGCATTGCCGGAGGCTTCGTGCTCACCGCCACACACGTAGTCTGAGTAACTTTAGCGAGTTTCCAACAGACCGTGTGTGTTGGTGGTGAGTGTGAGGTTGTTGGTGGCATTCTAGCTGTGATCGTAGGTGTAGCAGTGTGTGTACACTTTATTTGTCGGTGAATAAATGCTACGAAACTACAACTCCTCCGCTCCGCTCAAGTGAGCTGGAGAGACCGGAGCCGACTTCCTGTATCCTGCAACTCCGGCTCCGCCTCTTAAGGTTGACCAGCTTTTCTCCTTAAAGTCACGAGCCGCTCCTCTGAGCCGCTCAGCTTTTTCATTTATTATTAAACTTTCTTTTAACCGATAGCGTTAATTGGTTAAAATGCTTAATGTCGGTTAACGGTTAAACGGTAAATTATTAACATCCATATATCAAACTTATCACTAATACGCAGAAACTGACCAAAAACTTAGATCTCCAAATTAACACTAAATGGCTCCTAAAGGGAAAATTCACCAGCTTTTTATGTGGATGTCCGATCAGTGTTGTTGGTAAATGTAGGCCATTGAAGCATTAAATTCCTCAGTGCTTGCTATATTGACCACGAAAGCTGAGTTCCTCTGCTTTAGGAGCCACAATGTGCACAACCTTCTGACGTACTGAGGGTCCTCACTGGCCATATCCTGTTGCGTGGCTAATGTAGCTGCAGCCTCTGCCTCTCTGCTGTATTTCTTTGACCGCATGAATATATGGATGAATATTGAAATCAGCCAAAACACTTTCAAAATAATGTCACTAGTTTGCAATACAAACAAAGAGATGAAGGAAGTTGTGTTTTTGAGCTGCATCTAGAGCACGGAGACGGAGCACGGAGACTAGAATCCAAGCTGCAAATGACTCCGCTGATATATGAAAAAGCAACATGACGTGGGACGAGGGCTGCTGGTGGTCACAGCAGTAAAGACACTCTGCAGCCTGCAGTTCAGTGTGTCCACCTGTTTCATCTAAAAAGTTTTGTCTCACTGCCACAATATTTACTGCTGCATATATTTACTGATGCACGTTGGATGTAATGAATGCAATGCAGCGGAGGAAAATTAAGCTAAGTGCATCTGTCTCCACAGCAAATCATCTGTTGAGGGTTATTTTTTGTGCTTTAGAATGTTAAGGCTGTGAAACAATCAGAAGATAACTTTTCTTTCTCCCGTTCACAGCACCGCCGCGATACGTCTCTCTCTCTTCTACCGCTCGTCCTCTCAACTCGGTCACACAATCTCTTTCTCCTTTTCTCTCTGTCTTTTTTTAAATGAGTCGGGAAGCCAACAGCATGAGCTCTCCTCTTTCAATCTGAAATGGTCCTATATCGATACTAGAGTAATTCCTTGTTTTATGAATGAAGCGGTACAGTTGAAGCAGTGGCGCTGTGTGTTTGTTTCACCAATCAGCGCCGGGCATCGCTGTAAACTCCACCCCGAAAGTTTCTGTACTTTCACAAAGTACTACCTTTGACCAGGGCCTTTTTGTGGGGTAAAAGGCCCTGGAAAATGTTCCTGGAACTTAATTTAGACCCTGGTCCCTGCAGTCAAGTTCCTCAAAAGGTTCTTAGATACGGGGGGAAGTTCCTGCGGTCGAAAAAGGGCTTAAGAGATTTTAATGTTTTGTTCTCGACATAAAATTGGTCAGTAAATACCCCACTCATGAATTTTTTATGTTATAAAAGGGGGTTGCTCACAAGTGTCTAAATGAGACTACTAAACGTCATCACGCCGACTTTTTCCTCTACAGCCTCGTTATGTATACTCATGCTCATGCGACCCTGGGGTAGCTCGTTTATAGCCCAACGTTAGCTTTAAAAATGATAAAAGTGGTGTTCATTTGTGAAGATTATCTTGCTGAACAACACGTGTCAGTATCATAAACGTTTGTTTGCCACAGAGCTTATTTTCTACAATAATCCAAAACCCAACAGAACAATCCCATTGGCTTTTAGTCCAGGGAACCCAGAGCCATGCTAACTTCCTGGTTGGCCAACAAAAATCCGTCATCCCCGCAGCACTCTATTAAGCCCACACAGGTCTAACAGTAAATAAACAGGAGTAGTTACTTTCTCTCTGGTCTCAGCGAGTGTTTTATATCAAGGACTAACTGGAGCCAAACTTAGTTGTGAATGTCTTTTCTGTGGTTTTTAAACCCTTTATAGGAATGAACAGCTGTTAATTAATACTGAAGTTCTCTCTCTGTTAGATGGAAGTCTTTGATTGATGCTTCTCTGTGTCTTTGAAGTGCACGTGTGTGTTCATTCATACATACACAGTACATGTGTGTAGAGACGTGTGCGTGTGTGTGTGTGCTAAAGAGTTTGTATCTCGCACACATCTACGTGTGTTCAACACATAGAGGCCGAGTCTATACAGTCAAAGTCCTTTCTAGTTTATTTGAAGGAAGTTCAAATGGTCTTCAAAGAGCAGGAGGCCTGGAGCGAGCCTGGGCCCGTATGTGAGACAGGCTGTCCCATATTGAGTCGTGTGTGTGTGTGTGTGTGTGTGTGTGTGTGTGTGTGTGTGTGTGTGTGTGTGTGTGTGTGTGTGTGTGTGTGTGTGTGTGTGTGTGTGTGTGTCAGTCACACATATGTTCCTGGCCTTTTCCACCCCAGCTCGTTCAAAGTGCCATCCATCTATCCACACGTCCGTGAACATTATGTCCTTCCAGCTTTTAGGGCACATATAGACCTGATATTGTTAACACCTACTCACAAATACTGCTGTTGACGTGTAGTATATGTTGTTTTGATTCTTTTTTTATGTATGCAGTGTGTATTGCGTGTATACCTGCTTACCATGTACTTGTTAAATTTCCACTTGTACAAACTATTCAAGTACCGAACCTCAGCACAGATATAAGGGCCTGACATTATTCTTGAGTTTTTGCCTTTTGGATTTTATAGATATTACTACTCTTTTTCTCCTTATCTGTTCAGTTCTTTATTGATACTCTTATTGGTTCTTATTCATTACTAAATAATTGCTTATTAATATATTATATATATTCTTAATATATTAAGAATAAAATTCAGAACAGGATTAGAATTTATTTATATTTTAAATGAAATGTTTCTAGAGCAGCAACAGTAATGTTTACAACAGCAACTAACTATACAAACTCAATATCTTACTGGGAACTAATCTAGAATGAGAGAAGTATAGAAAGAATGAAGAACACAAACATCAGTCAGTATCGGTCCTTCATCCTTCCGCTGTCCTCCTCCCTCTGCTGATGGGAATCAGTGGCTGCAGGTAACGTTTACTGCTGGTAGAGGGAGGAGGGGCTGCTTTGTCTCAGTCAGTTTACAAGAATTTTAAGATACGTGGCAAACTAAGATAAACAGTTAGACTACATACAGACTGCTTTTATTTTAGCTTGTGTGTACTACTATACCAACTTAGAGCACATCTAACACTTAAATACTCTTTTACTTTATGAATCATTTCACACAGAAATTGTAAATGCAGGAATTTCTCCTTTTAATGGAGTATTATTCCATTATAGTATTGTATGTTTACCTAACTTAGTAGTAGTTTTGTCATTACTTGGATATGTTTTCTGCATGCATCGTATGTTTGAGCCTGTGTACCTGCTGTATATCTGCTGCTGTTTTGTTTGTTTGTATTTTTGTGTGTGTGTCTGTATTGCATGCGAGGGTGTGGGTGTGCATAGTAGTCGTCTCTCTCAGAAGAGGCCCTTCACTCATTGAGTCATTGAGAGGCTGGGTGAGCTCCTGGTTCACACACACTCGTGCTCTACTTTGTTCTGTATTGTACCAAACTCCAGTGACTAACACTGTGATCACAGTGAAGCAGGGATACAGCCGGGCACGGCTTCATCACTGTGAACAATATTCTCTCTGTGATTATTGTGTTTACTACTAGTGACACTAATATTTTGCTGTACTGTAAGAATATTATCTTATTTACATATTTCTAGGCCTGTTATGGTTATGGTATGGTTATGGTAACATTTTGTTTGATATTTGTCATCCATCATTTTTGTAGCTCTGTGGAAAGGCAAATAAAGGTCCAGTATGAAGGACTTGGCAAAGTTAAATATCATTTTGGAAATACTTCCTTGAATTAGTTTTATCACACAAGAGGGTGGTATTAATGTTCCTTGTGTGTTATATCATGTAGCCCAAATTAAACTATTGATCGCAATGGATGGATGTATAAAGAGTAGGGCTGTCAAAGTTAACGTGATAATAAAGCGTTAACTTAAATTAATTTTAACGCCACTAATTCCTTTAACGCAACTTGCGAACAGATAAAAAATGTGCAATTAATTTGCGATTAATCACGTGCAAATGTTGAATCAATTGACAGCCCTAATAAAGAGGAATGGATCGACGGATAAATAGTTGACCTACCTGGTATGATTTTATATTCAGCCTTCTCTGCTGCTGGAGAACAGCTCAGTTTTAACTTATTGACAACGAGAGACATGTTTACAACTTTGTGTTCAAGCAAATCCTTATTTTTATGTACAAATTGAACCACTGAGCTCCTCTCAGCTCCATCCTACTGGAAATGATGAATAATGTATTACAGTTCCCAGAATGAAGAGGCCAGTCTCTGCTGAATGAGACACTGATTTATAAGTTTTTTTATGTAAAGAAATATGAATGTGGTTTGGTCCTGAGGCTATCGGTGAGTCACAGGGAGCCATTTTATCTTTTAGATGAGCTGTCAGCAGCTTGCTATTCACTCCTCTACATCGCTCTGTGTATTGACGGTGACTAATGCAGTCTTACTAATGGAGCCGCCTGGTTAAGACTAAATCACAACGGCTGTCTCACTTCCTTAAGTAATCACGGTGAGATTTTGAATCTAACCGTGTGTTCACATTGTGAGCAGCTTGTTTAATTATGTGCTGTACAGTGAGTAATGTAGAATTGCCATGCAGGCCAGGCAGTGCTTTGTACAGCAACATTTTGGTTTCTGTAACATTACATAATTGTTTTTATATCTTTTGATATACTGAAGCCAACTAGCAAACTCCAATTCAGTATTAATAAGCATGAATATCTGTGAGTTGTGCATGAAAGCTTCGCAAGTAAAACCTCGTGTGACAGCTGACGTTAGCTCAATATAGCCGATACCGATCTTTGAGAAGCTTTGGAAGAAGCTTTGGACGTATCATACAGTCTTCTTCCTGTATGAAAATAATGAAATGAAAGTCATTTATTGACCAATATCACTGGTTAAATGTTTATTGTAAAAGCAGAAGTTGGTGTGTGTGTTCTGGAGTAGGGATGCACCCAGGGTCTGAAATTAGCACCCGCCACGCGACAAATGTGGGTAAATTGTTGGCAGTGGCAGATGAAATCATCAGGCCACCCGCCACTTTGGCAGGCAGGGAAAACGCTAAGGACGTCACGTCGTCCTGGGGTCAGAAAAAATATGATAGGGGAGGATGAAAATTGTGAAAATGACTGCACGTTTTTGTGTAACGCACCGTTATTATTAAACCTCCGTGACAACATAAACACACACGCATACACACTGTATGCGCCCAATCCGTCCCGCACGTACACACACACACACACATATACCGCCGGCCTCTGACCTCACGACAGCTGTAAACTTTCTAGTATTAACGGTACCAGCTATGTTAGCTAACGTTAGACTGTTTGATGTTACCGGTAACGGTACCAGTTAGTTAACGTTAGACTGTTTGATGTTAATGGAAACGGTACCAGTTAGTTAACGTTAGACTGTTTGATGTTAATGGAAACGTTATCAGTTAGCTAACGCTAGACTGTTTGATGTTAACGGTAACGGTACCAGTTAGCTAACGTTAGACTGTATGATGTTAACGGTAACGGTACCAGTTAGCTAACGTTAGACTGTTTGATGTTAACGGTAACGTTACCAGTTAGCTAACGTTAGACTGTTCGATGTTAACGGTAACGACACCAGTTGTAGTCAAGTAACGTTACGTTAATCATATGCTGAAATCCAGCGTCGTCCACGACTGCATAAGGCTGCATATCGTTCACTATAAACCTCCCCGATGCTGTTGTTATGTTTTTTACCCTGTCTGAGTCTGCATGTAGAGGCTGTTTAAATGCTGCGGGGAGAAGGAGTTGCTCTTTCCTACCCGATTCTCCTCTCCTTGCGCTATCGACGGCCATACCGGAGTGATGTCTCCATAAATGGTTCATCATATTGGAAGTGTTGTCGCTACAACAACCACACGTGTTGTACAATGCTCACACACAGTCGGTGTTTTATCCACCACTTTTTCTTGTCATTTTCATGGTAACACTAAATCTGTAATGCTCCCATACAGCAGAGCCAAACGACGCTAGTGGATCCTCTAGCTGGACTTTATCGTGTCCATTCGCCATTTCCTAAACTGACTGACAGCCGCACTCTGAACTTCATCCGCGCCAACCGAGAAGTCAAACTCTACATGAAAAACAGCACAAAATGGGCCTCATTTCAAATGAACCGTACAATACATACACGCCCCGAACCATGACTAGCGAACCGAACGGGTTGGATTTTTTCATCCCTATTCTATACACATTATATACTGGAATTTGAATTCCTGTTTAAGTTTTGACCAATTTGTTGCTGCATTAAAAAGGTTTTAACTTGAATTGTAATTCCTGTTCATTTTGAAGATCGTTGCTTGTATACAATTAATTATTTAAATAATAAGTAACTGAAATGAAATTAATATATAATATAATAATATAATAACTAGATGTATTTATTTTGTTTTACAAAGTAAGGAAAGCAATGTTTAAGCCAAGCCTGATGTTGCCTAACACATAACGGAACTATTCCAGTCATGTCCACACAGTGAGACATACAGCTTATTAATTTAACGCTGGTATCGGATCGGTACTCGGTATACCCAAAGATCAGTTATCGCGCTAGTACTGGAGAAAGCCATAGCTATCCAAAAAGCTGCACGGGCACAAGGCCTATGCACAGAGTTATTTTCTTTGCCCCTCCAGAGTTGTAAAGTGTGTGGTGGTCAGCAGGTTCATTTGTTAGCGCTTGAGTCTGATGCTCTGCTAGCATTAGTCTGTAGGTGATGGGGTACAAAGTACTCACAAAATACTATTAATTATTAAAGCGGCAGTAGGCAGAACATTTTTGGCATCATTGGGCAAAAAATCCATATTAACCTTTCAGCATATTGTAATTCAAGTGTTCTGAGAGAAAACTAGACTTCTGTTCCTCCTCATGGCTCTGTTTTCAGGCTTTAGAACATCTAGCCCGTGATGTGTAATAATAGTGGACTATGGTGGTTTGTTGATCATTTCAGATGCACTGTGAATAATCGCTGGCTGACTGTACAGCTGTGAGTCAGGAGAAATCTTACTTCACTTCATAGTTTCAGCTGGAAAAATGGTTCACACTGAATGGCCCGATCCCAATGTCCCCCCTAATGCCTTCAACCCTGAACCCTCAGGGACTAAACTGACGTCATCTGGTAAATGGTTGAGTGTGAGAGGCTGCAATGACTTGAAATGGTATAAATATGAATGGGACAGTACTTTGTGGCGACATCACATTACCATGTTGTTGTTACCATGCCAGTTGTTGGTTTTTATTTTATGTTTTTTACTGCCTATTTGAATGTCTTCCAGGCTCGTGCCTAACGAGAGGAGAGGTAACTCTAAAAAAAATCGATTTACTTGTTTTTGTCAAACTTCATTAAACAAAATGGAAAGAAAGGGTTGATGAATAAACCAGGTGTGTAATATAGTCATGTGTTTTTATGTAACATCTTAAATCCTTAATGTTAATGTTTCTGTGTAAATCTAAATATGCCTGGCTGAACACCCATGTGCCGTCCTCTTTGTTCACCTTTTTTTTACGCCTCCGGGCTTCCCCTGGTAACCGTGGTAACCCTGTGTTTAACATCACAACACTATGAATTGTGGGTAATTCCCTCATGCAAAGTCTGCAGAAATGCAGACTTACGGGAAGTGTTCAGAAAGTGCTCAAAATTTCTGCTAGAGAGCCCTCAAGGACTTGATGATTGGAGAGTGGGACAGCCCTAAACCCTCACGGACTTTGAGGGAACGCACCTCAAAGTCTGAGTCTGTGAGTGTGGACATTGGGAATGAGCCAATAAATGTTCAGCTAATGTGGCCACGATCAGAGGTTAACTGCATGTTGCTAATGATAACAGTATTTAAAAATGGTAATTCACGGGAATATAACACTCTGTCTGTCCTTTCTTCTTTAGATACTACTACAACAAGAGGATCCTCCACAAGACTAAAGGGAAGAGGTTCACCTACAAGTTCAACTTCAACAAACTAGTACTGGTCAACTACCCCTTCATCGACATGGGCTCTGGTACGCACACGCACATATTTTTATATATATATATATATATATATATATATCATTTGTCTTTACCTTCATTTATTCAGGGGGAGGTTCACTGAGAGCAATGCTCTCTTTTTCAGGAATGCCCTGATCACATTCACACAGTTACGTATTCACACCTGGAAGCTGCCCAGTACAACCACAGTCTGATCTGCTGGCCACTGAGTAGCTCCACTGGAGTGGTTGATTTATCCTGCCTGTCCAGGAGATTGAACCCCTTCCGGTCTCAAGCTCGCTTCTCTAACCTTTAGACCACCACTGCCCCTATATACCTGTTATCCCAGGTTAGCACACTGAAGAGTAGATGTCTCACTGGAAAAGTGTCTTAAAGCTTCAGTAGTCAGTATATTTTTGGCGTCATTGGACAAAAATCCCATAATAACCTTTCAGCATATTGTAATTCAAGTGTTCTGAGAGAAAACTAGACTTCTGCTCCTCCTCATGGCTCTGTTTTCAGGCTTTAGAACATCTTGCCCGTGATGGGAGACTTTGACCAATCACAGGTCATTTCAGAGAGAGAGAGAGAGCGTTCCTATTGGCTGTGCTCCGGTCATGTGACCAGAACTTGGCGTTCCTTCACCAGATTTCACAATGGCGTCATAAACGTTCTCATTTTCCAGCTAAACCGTGCACTACAAGATGATTCTGAGAACATCTGGGGAGAGAAAGAGACATTAACGTAACAGAATATTGATTCATATTTGAACAGCGCTGCCTAGTTTGACCGTTTGGTCGGAGTTCAGAGTGATTGACAGCCGGCTCTCATAGACATCAGCTGGACAGCAGACCTCAGATCAGCTCTTACTGCTTGTTTTCCTCCGGTATGTTAAATCTCGCCTACTTCAGCTTTAAGATGTATTTGTCATAATTAACAAGCACTTAACCAGGCTGTTGCTGGTTACACCTGCAACACACATACAGAACAATAAAGGGTTGTGTTCACAGGCAAAACAAGGCGGTGCGCTTTCGTTTTGTTTCCTCAGTTTTTGTACTTCTCTCAACTCTTCTCAACTTCTCTCTCAACTGCCAATACACTCATTGGAATTGTCATTAAGTAATATCCTTTATATAGGTAGTTTAATTTTAAAAATATGGACACTTTGTTATCCATTTCTGTGTAAAAGGGCAGCGCACACATTGCATAAAAAATATAAATAGAAGACTGGCCTATTTTTACATTTGTAGAGCGGATTTCTGTGGCACTTGCGCGCTGCTCTCACGCCTGGTGGAGCTAGTTTCATTGATTATAACGGAAGCGCAGTGTTGCAGCATCCGCTCTGCGACCAGTCTGCTTGTGTTACGTGTTCAATATAGCCTGCCTGCTAGTGTTTTTCACTACCAGTTGTGGAAGCCGCAGAGTTTTAATGTCCAACCAACGTCTTTCTATTTCTACCCTGATAACATCCCTTTTGCAAAAGAAATTCATTGTTATTTTCAATGAAAAGAATGAAATTACACTTGACAGCGAGGATCTGTTCAAGGAGTGTTAGCTCTAAGGACAGAGAAAATGCTTTTGGCCTCCAGGTGACTGTTAATTTGAGGTCCGTATGTGTGAATTTCTGACATTGATTGCTGAAAGCTGTGACAAAACAAATACCTGTGAAGCATCATTTTAATCTGCTAAACACAACTGGTGTAGATGCTCCTTTTCCCATTTAGACGCTGTTTACCTGTTAGGCAAGAACAAGAGTTTTAGATGCTACCACACTTATTTTATGTATTTTATTACAGAGAACCAATCATAATGTGATATTTTGCTAAAAAACAAATCAGACACCATCCTAGCAGAAGTACAAATTATATACAGTGTGTGTGTGTGTGTGTGTGTGTGTGTGTGTGTGTGTGTGTGTGTGTGTGTGTCTGTGTGTGTGTCTGTGTGTCTGTGTGTGTGTCTGTCTATCTGTGTGTGTGTCTGTGTGTCTGTCTGTCTGTGTGTGTGTGTGTGTGTGTGTGTCTGTGTGTCTGTCTGTCTGTCTGTGTGTGTGTCTGTGTGTCTGTCTGTCTGTCTGTCTGTCTGTGTGTGTGTCTGTGTGTCTGTCTGTCTGTCTGTGTGTCTGTGTGTGTGTGTGTGTGTGTGTGTGTGGTTAGTTACTTAGTGTGTGTCTCTCTGTCTTTGTGTCTTCTAAGACATAAGTGTGCCACGTCCCAGTTTCTTCCTCTCCTCCCTCCTCTGAAGTCGTCTCTCGTTCTGGTCCCGGCCACCCAGTGTAAACACAGCCCATATGGAGCGTTGGATACTGGGTGACATAAGTGCAGCACGAAACTTTAATTATAGCCTCCGTGTGATGTGGCCCACACACTGACATGTTGTGATATGATGGTTTCATACGACGGTTACACACATGCCCACGTCAATCTGGATTGATAGGCAAGCACAGACGCTCACAAACATGCACACTAGATAAACACACACACAGTTTTATTCTCCTCATCGTCTCAGAAATACACGGCTGTGAGATTTGTGCTTTTTCAAAAAGAGAGACCCACACACACACACACACACACTCAGCGGTACTGGAAAAAACAGAGGAACCCAACCCATGTTTGTGATGGCAGTAAGAGCGACTTTTCCAATATTTAATTCTGGCACGTGCATGGATGCCAAGAATTTATTGCAGTGCCACAGTCTCCCTGGCAGGAGAGAGAGAGGAGGGGTTGAAAGAGAAGGGAACTTGTGGCTTTGTGTAACCCAGTGTTTTCTCTGTGTGCCTGTGACCCTTTGGGTAAAATAGTTGGAGTTATGGGAGACATGTGACCTGCTCTCATTAGTTACTTAGTAACACGTTTTCTAGGGCTGGAAAAAAAATCCATTAACCTATGAATTTCAATTTTTTTTTTTAGGATTTTGAAATAGATTTTTTAACGCCAGAATCAATATATTTGCTTCATTTGAGTCTATGTGGAGGTAGAAGGAAGTTACTGCTTTTATTGTGGTAGTCTGAGTAACGTGATGTCATATGCGTTCCGTATCCGTCAACCAAAACGAACCGCAGCGAGCCGAAACGAGAAAGTAGAAAATGACGGAGGGTCAGCGTGGATACGACCTGCACCATCACATGTTAAATCCAGCGTGGTAAACACTACACATCCAGTAAAGGATGGAAACACTTTGGGTTTCACACATTGACAGGAAAAGCAGAGCTAAAGCTGCATGCTAGCTCTGTCACAGACAGGAAACGTTGTCGTATCGCGGTAACGTGGCGGTCGAGCTGGCCGTCGCTCTCGTCTCCGTGGTCAAACGGGCCGACGCTACGACTGTAGAGCACCAGATACTGACATTTCTGTTCTCTGCATTCAAACGGCCCCGATGGAGCTGACCATGGATGGATAAAGAGAACGGAGCTGACAGGAGAGCTAGAGACCACCTTGGAGAAGTTAGAGGAAGTAGACACGTGTGAATACATCTGGTTTTCAAAATAAGGTGTCATCAAAGGGAACTGTATAAACAAAATACATCTATGGAAATCAGATTGATGATTCTATTCACCAGAAGTATAAAACATTACATGTCCCTTATAAATTAAAAAGAAAACCCCACTAATCTGTGAGGGAAATGTCTTTATTCTTTGATTTTTTTTTGGTTGCTAGAAAAAAAAGAAAATTCCTGACAGTGACTGATATATTTGACTTCTGGACATCTCTGACTACATACATGCTGAAAATGTTTGCTTTATCAATTTAGATATTTTCCAAAGTAAACGTTTTTCCCATAGTCACTAGACTTGATTGCAATTTATTGTGATTTTTGTTAACTTTTACCACTAGTGTTAAAAAAAAAAAAAAAATCACAATAAATTGTAATATTGAATCGCAATACTTTAAAATCGCCACACATATTGAATCTGCACCCAAGTATCGGGATAGTATTGAATCGGGGGATAGGTGTATCTTCCCAGCCTTACTATCTTTAGGTGTCAATGGAATTCCTTGATCAGTAGCATCTCAGAAGCACTGTCCTCTGGCGTTCTGTAAGACTATGAGCCTGGTTCCTTTTCTCATTCTTCTTCTTTTTTTAAAATAATTTACATTACAATCTCACCCCTCCCTTCTTTTCCTCCTCACAGGTCGAGTTCCTCAGAGTGCCCCTCCAGTGCCAACTGGAGGCAGCCACTTCCGTTTCCCCCCCTCCACGCCGTCAGAGGTCCTCTCCTCCAGTGAGGAGCTGCGTAGCCCAGGCATGTTCAGCAGCGTGGCTCGCCGCA
Organism: Sebastiscus albofasciatus; assembly: GCA_916701655.1. Classification (NCBI taxonomy): domain Eukaryota; kingdom Metazoa; phylum Chordata; class Actinopteri; order Perciformes; family Sebastidae; genus Sebastiscus; species Sebastiscus albofasciatus. Next base: position 136,142 of record CAKAOI010052671.1, read on the forward strand.
TGGCCCGCGGCTCTGTGAGCGACTGCAGTGACGGCACCTCCACCAACTCAGAGCTGGAGGAGGCGGTGGGGGCCGACGAGCGAGGCGTGGGGCCTGACAGGGCTTACAGGGGCCTGCTTCCTCCACGTCTGTCCCATGATTCTCTCTTCAGGGTCTACCCCAACCCAGGAGGGCTGGCCAGGCACGGCCCCAGGGTCCACCCAGAGCCTCTGTCTCCATTCCCTGTGTCCCCCCTGCCTGGCCCCGGGGGTCTCCTGGCCCCAACTCTGTCCCCGGCCCTGTCCATGACCCCTACCCCCCACCTGCCCTACACCCCCTCTCCCTCCTTGTCCTCCCCCATGTTGGGTTCCCACTTCTCCTTCAACCCGGAGGACATGAAGCACTACCTGCAGGCCCACCACCAGTCCGTCTACAACTACCACCTCAGCCCCCGAGCCTTCTTCCACTACCCCAACATCATCATCCCTCAGCCCCACCGCCCCACCCCGGAGAAACCAGCCGCCCATCACCTCCACGGCCCGCCCCTGCCGCTCTCTCATTCGCTCAGCCAGCAGCCAGGAGGCGGGGAGGAGGGGCAGCAGCACCCGTCACCATTCAAGTTCAAGCTGCAGCCGCCGCCGCTTGGGCGCAAACAGAGGGAATCTGGGAGCTCGATGGCTTCTGCTTCCTCCTCCTCCTCCTCCAGCCAGTCCTCCTCATTCACAGGGTCTAGTCAGATAATCAACTCGGCCTTGGCTGCAGGGCCTCCTAAGATCAAGGTGAGACTGCTACCACACACACACACACACACACACACACACACACACACACACAGGATGTAGTGTTTCCACTTAGGGATGGTTCATGGTTTCAGAAATGCCTCTCAAGCATTTCAAGCATGAATAACATCTGGCCGGAGTCATAAATGAAATGTCATGTGAAACATTCTTCCTCTCCAGGTGGAGCCCATATCAGACATCGAGTCAGAAGAAGAGGTGGAGGTGACTGACATCAGTGAGGAAGATGAGCTCAATCCTAATGAGGAGGATGACGAAGGCGACATCTTCACCCCGACAGCTCACCACCGTCACCATCAGCTCAGTAACCATCACCGAGCTAACGGAAACGGGAGCAGCCTCCCCGCCCCCTCACACAGCAACCCTGATGATGACCCCGATGACGACGAGGAGGTCTTCAAGACTCCCGCCACTCCTCCCGTCGGCAGCGGCAGCCTGGCCTTCCCTCTCATCACCCTGAAGAGCGAGCCAGGTCAGGCGGCTCCCATCAGCCCCGGGGGCACGCGCTGCATCCCGCTCAAACTCCGCTTCAAACGCCGCTGGAGCGAAGACCAGAAGATGGAGGCGGACGGAGAGAGGGACGAGGCGGAGGACAAGAAAGTGCGGGCTGAGGGAGAGGAGGAGGTGGAGGGGAAGAGAGCGGGGGAGGTGGAGAACGGGGGAGGAAGAGGAGGAGCAGGAGGTGTTATTTTGGGGTTGATGCTGCCGCCGCCTCCCACCCAGCGCAGAGCAAGCTCGGAGCTGCAGAGGGCTACAGCGCAGCTGTCTCTGGAAAACACTGGCTGCTGAGCTTCACGTGCACACACACACACACACACACACACACACACACACACACACACACACACACACACAGCGGATCCTACTTGGATAGAAAACACACACCTCTCTGAGTCTTGCCTACAAACTAGTTTTAGACCATAATGCCTTGTGGTTTGTTGACAGCAGTAGTGAAGGTTTTGTGTGATTAAGGTGAGAAATGGAGACAGTAACTGAAAGGCGATTATATAAACACACTTATATGTGAATATGTACGTGTATCATATGGGGAATTATGTTTTTTGTGCATTAATTAAAGGAGTTGTTGGGCACTTTTTACTGACCTCACAGCCCCACAAGCTTCTTTAATTACTGAACATCAAACCAAACATGTTCCCTGTGTTACATCTACATGTTCACAATGTAGTGAAGAACAAGATGTCACCAGAATGACCTCTCAGGTTCACACTGTTTGCAGCGTCAACACCTTTTCCTTTGCAAGCAGCCACTAGACATTATGGCCTGTGTAAAACCATAAAACATAGAAGGGCCTGTGTAACTTCTAATGTGCTTCAAGACAAGACACCTCTGTGCCCCTGGTACCCGGTCACACATGAACACAGCCAGCAGAGTAGTGCTGCCGAGACCAACAACATTAAGAACCGAACTCAACCCGTTTCTAACATTAGCGCCCCACAGAGAGGGAGTCTACTCTTAATATTTCTTAGGAATTGCACATTTCAATGTCTCCTCGCCCTCACAGCGCCAGTTCAATTTGCCAGGAATCATCTCACATCACACCTAAAGCCCAGATTATGTCATCAATAGGTCTGTTTGTTCATCTGGTGCAGTGAAACAAATCACAGTCCACCCTAAAGAGTACAAAGGCAGCCTGAATTGTACAGCAGGAGACTGATCCCCCCTTTCCCCTTCCCCCTCCCCTCCCCTTCCCGTCTCCTCATTTGTACTCACCATAACAGACAGACAGATCCTAATGTTACTAAAAACACTTTGAACAGCCCTGATAGAGATTACAGAAGTGCCTCTCGGTGTGCACCCGTCACCAAGCAGTCGTTTACGAGACGGAGAGCAGTGAGGAAATAAGAAGTTGCTCCGATGGATCTTAAAGACTAAGGAGGGCAATAACAAAGAGCTCTCCAATCAGTCTTTTTCTCCAGGAAACAGTTCGGACACTATGAGACTGCATCAGGACCGGACTAAGTGGCCTCTTCATCCTCAGCTCATTTACTACAGTGTATAAAGACATGAAGCGAAGCTGGAATTGTACATCTCGAGGACAGTCAAACTAAGCCTGGAAGGGAGAGGAAGATTGTGATGAACTGACTTTGACCCCTCGACCTCTGACCTGCCACACAAGACATGGTTCCCACTGTACAGAAAACGCCACCTGGATCTCTGAGGAAAGAGCTGGATCTTTCTCTCCCTTTTTCTCTTCACTTGTTGAGGAAATGAGGAAGCAACTACTAGAAAGGCTGTAATTACAGACACGCTTGTTTCTGAATGTGTGTGCGTGGGCCCAAAGCTGATGTAAAAAGCCATCAGGCCTCGAGGCTACGGAGGGTGACTTCACACACTCTTTGGAGGTTTGAGGGCATTCGTAGTGTTATTTCCCTCAAACAGCTCTCTTCTGCATTCCCCCTCTTTGTTGTTTTAAGACTGTATTCTATCTGTCAGAGAAGACTTGTGTCTCTTCCAGACACGGACAGTATTTTAGGGCATTTGCAGTGATCTGAGGACGTTCTGTATCTTTGAGATAACAGCCCAATCAGTTCATGTGATGTTTTGAGAAGGCGACGATCGAAGCGAACTGATTTGTCTAGCGGGAAACCGTGTAATGAATGTCAAGCATCGAGGTTAACTCAGGCAAACCTTCACTGAGATATCGAGAAACAACTTATTTTTGATGATGTTTTATTCATATAGTTTGAAAAGAAGAAAAAAACATTGCGCCCATTTTAACGAACAAACAATTCCAAATAAGATTGTGCCTTTTTTAAGCCAACTAGAGTTTGATAACGTTACCCCCAGCAACATGTTTTATCACACACACGCACACACAGTACCACCATGCCTTCTGTTTTTTGTAAAAGAGAGATACAGAATAAGTAAATTTACACATATATATTTTATTCAAATATATATTGAATTCAAATATTATATTTCAATATGGTCATTTGATACAAATCAGGAAAATCCTACTATTTTTAATGGTAAAGATATGTATATATTCTAATGGGCATATTATTACCAGTATAATTCAGCCTTTGCCTTCTCACCCTTGCCTTCTCTTGACCGTTGAGCTGCAGTGACAAAGGCCACCGGTATCAGAGTTTTATATTTCTATTGTACAAATAAAAGAAAGGTTGTGTATTCAGGGGACGGATGGTGTGACGGGACGAGGATTAATGAGGGAGCAGACACTTTTAACCAAACCTGGGTCGCCTTGTTGGTGGGTGTGTTTGTTTTAACATCCCTGGACTAGCCGATAGTGGGGGTTTACCACATCTGGACACAGAATGGAGGATTCAATTTCTTTTTTTGTCTCCCCTCACTTTGGCCCTGTTCAGACCTGGTATTAACATGCGTCCTGAGGGACCTGATCACAAGAGGACAGCTTTAAATACGTCTGTTCACACCTGGCACTAGAATGCGTCTCCACATGCGTCTTCAGTGACCACTTGTGATCCGATCTCACTTCCCCGCTCTATATGCAAATAAACACGTAGTAAACACACGGCTAATACAGCAGACGTTCTGACACAATATTACATGAATGTCAGTAGTAATATTCTACATATTCGTGAATTTGGGTACATTTTATTAACATCAAAATAAAAGGTTATTGTACCGGCGGTCCCCGGGGACCTCCGCGCTGCCGACACCGCTGCTTTTGCCAGACAACAGCCTGTAGGGGTACGGAGCTCCAGAGAGCCGGGGAGGACAGAGAATAAGCAGGCGGGTGGGTGTCAGCTCCGGAATAAATACACGACACATCTCCGACAGCGTAATAATGCACTCTGCGTGCCTAGTCTGATAGTCTGTAGATGTGGAGCCTATAGATAAGAGTTATTTTAATAAAATACTGTTGTACCTACAGGATACAGTAGAACATCTGCCTGTCTATTCCCATGAGGAGCTCAGTGATCCCAGGGGGACATCAGATGAGTAGGAGGTCCTTAATGTGGCCAGTCACTACACACTGCTAACAGAATGTGGTCATATGTGGCCCAGACCACCTCTGAATGTGGTCTGAGTGATCGGATCTCAATGCGTCTTGAGTGTGTTCACACCTGTACTTAGAGCTGTCCACTTCATGTGATCCGATCACCCAGGACGCATGTTGATACCAGGTGAGAACAGGGCCTTTGTCTCACATGGTAAACCTCATCCGCTGGCAACTAGAACACCTCAAGTATTTAAAAGCCACTGTTTGACCCCGATCTGCTTAAAACCAGCAGAGGCTCAGGTTGTAAAGGGGAGCCGGTGACGGACTCACAGGTTCAGAACTGACGTGATGATCCTGATTGGACGACAGCAGGCTCTCAGCTCTGCGTCACCTCGCACAGCCAGCAGCACCACAGCTGCTGATAGGACTGGACTTTGGTTTGAGCACGGACTCTGGACTCAAGCGGCTTTGTGTGAACCGAGTGTGTACGGGCTGGTCTGAACCCTGCTCATACACACACACTCACTCTGTCCTGGTTGGAGTGAGGCTTTACTGTAGGTAGAATAAAGGGAAACATGACATCACATGTGACATCACACGTGACATCAGACACCCCCGCAGTCTCTCTGGAGTAGACGGCAAACCATAGAAACCACACACACACACACACACACACACACACACAGAGGAAATGGCATCATAAAACCTCGGAGCGGAGTGGAGAGAGAGGGACTTCCCATAACCTGACTCGCTCATTTTGCTCGATGTGTACGTGCACTTGTGTATGTGAATGTGTGGTTTCTATGGAAATGCCAGCTACACACACACACACACACACACACACACACACACACACACACACACATACAAGGCTTCAACACAGCTTAGAAAAGACTGGCCAGATGAAGGCTTGGCCCGGGTTATTTAGTCCCTCTTTTCCCGTCCAGATTGTCCAACTAGCTCAAGTCTCTTATTTTGAAATGGTTCTTTTCCTTCACCAGGCACAAAGAGGCTCCTACATCTGTCCTTCTGATTGGCTAGTTCACATTATTAGCATTAAAAAGGTCATTGATTTTCAGTCGCTAAAAGTGCCAGCAGAGAAAAACACCTTTTAGGGAACTTTTAAGGACAGATGTGTCAGTTTGAAAGTGTCTGGTAAAGAGGACTAGAAACACGGAGCAGTACCTGAACTGTTGCACCTGTGCTGCCTTACCTGTCGTGGCTTCAAACACAAAACACAAGAGAATAACTGTTTCCCCACCGGGTCGATATTTTCACCCCTCGTCTTCATCGATGCTGTTCGTATCGTTTTCTCCTGTATTTTTTCAGACATATTACTGTTACTCTTGTAATTATTATATTATTAACATGACTATTTTTGATTATTCTTTTGTACCCTCTTGCCCATGGACTGGTCTCTTCTCCATGACTTCCTGGTTCTCTGTGAGTTTTTGTTCCAGTTTGCACTCTTTCCCATCAACTAGTTGGCTTCAGTGCAGTCTTCTTTTAGTACTCACGCTGATTTTACAACCACGTTCCCATGGACAAGAGGAGGGTCACATAATCCCCACATGATATACAGCAGGGGAAGAAACTATTGTTTTCATTTTTTGATGTTGTATATATATTTTTTTCCATTTTGGAGGTTTCTGTAAGAAAAAAAAGCTTTGTACTGTTTAACCATTGTATTATTTGAAATGTGTCCCCCTGTCCTCTCTCTGGTCGTCTCTGTCTCTCCTCTCACGTCCACCTCGACGGTGAGCTGTCACTCCAGAGGAGGGACGGAGACTTTTAGTTTTTATCATGGAGGAACCACCTGTACTTCAGTTTCTCTTCTTTCTATTCATCTTCATTTGTAACAATAATCAGGGTTCATTAAAAAAGGTAAAAATGGATTTCACTTTTCTCCGCATTTCTTCTTTCATTTCTTCACCTTCCAGACTACATTTGCTCAAGTACTGTACTTAAGTACAATTTTGAGGTACTTGTACAACTTTTTATTTCTACTCTACTACTCTTCAGAGACAAATACTATGTACTTTTTATTTGATAACGTTAGTTACTTTGCTGATTTAGATCATTATTACAAAATGTAAATACACTAATAAAGTGACATTCTAGGTTAAGCTAAGTGTAACTAATTCTAGTAATATATAATATTCTGTAATGGAACATTCTGCATAATGATGACTTACTTTTGGTACTTAAGGTTTATTTTGATGCTAATATTTTTGTACGACTTAGTAAGATTCTGAATGCAGGTCTTTTACTTATAACAGAGTATTTTTATACTATGGTATCTCTACTTTTCATTAGCCAAAGGCTTTTACAATTCATTTCCAACATGTATCAACATTTCTTTTTGTTTTTAAAACAAATATTGAAACCAGAAAAATTAAATAAAGTAACATAAGAAATGAATAATTATAGAAAAAAATAATGTGGTAATGATATATTATTGATAATGAATATATCCTTGTGTCAAATATACTACTACATACTACATAATAATAATAATTCTATAATAAATAAATAATACAAAATAATGAGTAAATGAAAATATTAGATTATAAGATAAATTCAAAGTAATGATTGAAATAATAAAGAAACATTATTAGAAAATAAAAAAACACTAGTAGAAATAATAGTAGAAAACAAAACTTCCTAAAATCCCCCCCACCATCTCCCACCCGCCTCCCTAGTGTAGCTCTCTAACTGCTTTCATTTACTTTTATGTACATGCACACACACACACAAACACACATCTCAGAGGGTTATCCTTGGGTTGGTTCCTGAGGAGCTGTACGTTTGTGCCATCTAGTTCCAAAGAGGGCAACATGTTAAGAAAAGGTCCCCAAATGTTATTTCAGCTTTTTTTCTTACATTATAAAATATATTTCAGGTGGCCAGTAAGTAGTATCGCTACTTTTACTCAAGTAAACAATCGGAGTACTTCTTCCACATCCGCCTTTTTCAATCCTTCATTTGAAAAACATTGAGGGGAAATTCTTCACATTCATGTTCTTAGTTTGCCACTTCCTCCTGGATGTTACTTTGAGCTTTAAGTTGCATTTTACTGACTCAAGAAGACATTCAATTGTACACCTATCTACACAAAAATGTAATTATTAGACATAGAGCTGAAACAATTAGTCCATTAATCTAATTGTCAATTATATTGATAATCAATTAGTCATGAAAGTAGTTTTCTTTAACACAATTGCCAGATTTGCTGCTTTACTATGTCCTAAAGGAACAGTGTGTAGCATTTAGGGGGATCTATTGGCAGAAATGATAAATAATATTGTGTTTCCTTTAGTGTATAATCACCAGAAAATAAGAATAGTTGTGTTTTTGTTACCTTAGAATGAGCCGTTTATATCTTCATACAGGCTGCCACTTTGTCACTAAGTGTTGGTAGTCCCTCGTTAGCCTTGGTAGTCCCTCGTACAGATGGAATTAATTAATGATGGTATCAGTTGGTGTCAAGCAGGCAGCAGACGCGGCAGCAGATGCAGCCACCATCCAGTGAAAGTCCAAGTGTAAGTGAAATGAAGTTAGTAACAATGAATGGGACATGAATATATACAGAAGGAGAGAGGAGTTCAGTGTGTCATAGGAAGTCCCCCAGCAGTCTAGGCCTATAACAGCTTAACTAGGGGCTGGTCAAAGGCAGCCCTAACTATAAGCATTATCAAAGAGGAAAGTCTTTAGCCTACTCTTAAATGTGGAGATGCCATCTTGGGCTTCAGGAAATTGTAATGGATTTTATTTCCTACCTTTTTCTGACGCATTATAGACTAAACAATTATTATTATTATTATTACTAAACAACAAAAACAATCATTAGTCAAAGCCCTATAGTCACCCAGAGGAGAATTTTGGTTTAGTTATCAATTATTCTGGGAAAAAAATAACTTTTACACACACACACACACACACACACACACACATATTGGCCAGCCTGTATCACTGAGTCACATCTTCCTTTATTCTGTTGGTTTTGTATTCAACAACCTGCATCCTCGTTGTGCCAGCCCGCCTCGCTCCTTCTCTCTGAACGCTTCATGACTCAAGTCATCATGTCAACAGCAAGTCAAGTACTTTGTACTTGTCAAAGTCCCGGCTCGTTTTCTGAAAGAGAAGCCATCCAGGGATAAGCATTCTCCCTTCTGTTCACAATAGGCCTTTGATGGATTGTTTTTGTCCCGTCTGGGAGACAGCTGCGACAAAAAAAGACCTTGATTGGAGAGATTTGGTTATGACAATGGGAATGATGAGGAAGGAGAGGTGTTTGTGTGAGGAAGATCTTGTTACCTTCAGTTCAGGTGCAGGAACGTCTTTGAAAGAGATTGTTGAACAGACAGAGTTTTTATTGTGTATACTTTCAGATGACAGAAATGTTTTTGCAGTTGTCCAGTAAAAGGCTTTGGGTTAGATGTGTCAATGTAAAAATAAATGTGTTAATTTTTAATGATGTTTTTTTTGTTTTTTTCAACATGTTATACCAAGTTTTAAAGCAGCAGTAAGCGGAATATTTTTGGCATCGCTGGGCAAAAAAATACTATAATAGCCTTTCAGCATATTGTAGTTCAAGTGTTCTGATAGAAAACTAGACTTCTGCTCCTCCTCATGGCTCTGTTTTCAGGCTTTAGAACATTTAGCAAAGGCCAATCACAGGTCATCTCAGGGAGAGAACACTGTTCATTCAACGGAGGCAGCTGTCAGTCATTTGCAAACTCCGATCAAACAGTCGAACTAGGCAGCGCTGATCAAATATGAATTCATATTCTGTTACTGTAATGCCTATTTCTCTCCTCAGATGTTGTCAGAAACATCTTTAGTGCACTGTTCAGCTGTAAAATGAGAAAGTTTTCTTTGGTTGGTGGGCGGTGCTTGGTATTTCCTCAACTGTTCTCAACATGGCTGCCAGGTCACACACTTTCTCATTTTACAGCTAAACAGTACACTACAAGATGATTATGAAAACATTTAATGTGAGAAATAGACATTACAGTAACATAATATTGATTCATATTTGATCAGCGCTGCCTAGTTTGACCGTTTGGTCGGAGATCGCGAGTGATTGACAGCTGCTCAGAGACGGCAAGGCTCCAGCTCGGCTCTGATTGGTTGTTTTCCTAGATGATGTCCTTGAGTACAGCAGCAGAACATATAAGTCATGATTGCCCTGACAACTTACTACTAATAAATGATGATAATTGTGTCCCAGATGACACCTCGGCGATCCAGCCACCCCGTTGGATGTTTCAGTTCCTCTCCAGACTGGCAAATGTCTTCCATCCACGATGTGGGTTCATCTTCTGCTCCATCTCATGATATGAATCAGACCCATGACTGTGCCGTCTCTTTGGGTGCTGGTTGGTCCTTGGTTTGATTAGAAGATTAGAGGTTGGTGTTTTGTTTTGTTTTGTTTTTTTTTTACCAAAAGTGCTGAAAGTAGTGATGTTTTTTTTAAGTTTTTATAAGGGTTGCAATTAAAGCTTATTTGCATTATCGATAAAATCAAAAGATCATTTGGTCTATATAATGTCAGAAAGTAGTGAAAAATTCCTGTCACGACTTCCCACAAGGCAAGGTGATGTCTGAAGTCTAAACATAGTTCTAGTTGGAGGGAATATGCAGAAATAAGAGCCTAGCATGAAATCAGCCAGGTGCCCATCTGTAAAATACGGTCTTGCCAATAAAGCTTTTTGGTTTCCATATAAAACCATTTTGGGCTAAATCTAAATTCTGTATGAAAGTAGGAATATAAAACTGACACATATAGAAGCAGCAAAATCTGTCAGTTCATATCACAGCCTGAGTGGAAACCAGCGCAACAACACATACAAGTTGAGATGAGCTCCATAAAATCTGCCTCTTCTTTTAATCTCTTTTCTTCTGAGTTTTTCAATGAGCTCTAGCCCATATTTAATCATCATATTAATTTGTCATCAGAAAATATGGGCTTTAATGTTAAATTAAATGGAATTTCATTAGTTTTGTCCTGCAACCTTTGTTGATTAGGTGGTTTAACTAAATTATTCATCTTATATGTGGTAAATGAGGTTTTATCTAGCCTATATTCCCCTGTTGCTCGGCTCTACGGGTGTGTGGGCCTGTTAGCATAGTGAACTTTGTGTTGACGGTAAAATGCATAGAAAACTCTGTACACTTTCACATTTTCCATGATAGAAGTGAAACTTGAGAAAGAACTTTTCTTGACCATTTGAGGACCTGTTTTTATGTTTAAATGATGAGCTTATAGAAATGATGCACCTGGAGACAATTCATAGCAACCACATCTCACCTCTGTGATCTAAAGTTTGATCAATCAGCATGAGGTCTGGTCCATATCTGACTCTGAATCTATAGATGTGACTGCATCCTTAGAACACTTGTTTGTTGTAAAATGTGTTTTTGGTGTTTTGCTGTAATGTCCCTGCAATAATTATGTAGAATATAAACTTGAATGTGTTTTTGCTGCTCATATAGTGAGATCATTTATTATAATAATAATAATTTGCCTAGTTTGACATTTTTCTAATCAAACCAGCCAGAACCATCCTCCATATGAGTTGCATAAGATGTGCAAGCTGTACCTGTTCATAGCATGTAGTCCCTTAGCACTTTATGAATTCATGTAGATGTGAGACATTCATCTGTATTCATTATTATTTATTCCTAGATTACATACACAATTCTATAAAAAAAAATCAATCCAAAATAATCTCCCTCTTGTTTTGATGGGAATTTGTGGACAGCAGAGAGCAGGACATGGGGTCAATCTGGGCCCAGCAGGAAACCCTCAGCAGGTTAATGTGACCATGACTATTAAAACAATATATCTCTGAGAGAATGGAGCAGAGTGGACATTCAGCTCAAGTCTTTTTTGTATTAATGGCATGTAAGTGATCATTTCCCTTTAAAGGTCCCATATTGTAAACAATTTGATTTCCATGTCTTTTATATTATAAAGCAGGTTTAAGTGTTTTATAAATACTGTTAAACTATCAAAACGCTCAATATAAGGAGAAACACACACAGCCCGTATTCAGAAATTGTGCGTTTGAAACAAGCCGTTAGGATTTCTGTCCATTTGTGATGTCAAAAATATACAATATTTAGACCATTACACGGTTTTAAACATAAACATTCTAAATGTGTTGCAGTGGATGTTAATGATATCAGCTGAAAGGAAGTAAACATGGACCAAGCTGTTGCCTAGCAACGCAATTCCGTTGAAATTCCATTGAAATGCACTAAAATGGAGCGTTTCAGACAGAGGATAAATACAGGTATATTCAGACAGACAGTATGAGAAAAATAATGGGTTTTTTTAACATTACAGCATGTAAACATGTTCTAGTAGAAACACAAAATACAAGTATAAACCTGAAAATGAGCATGATATGGGACCTTTAAGAATGATGCCCCCTGTTTGGAGACGCTGTACTGTGTACTCCATCAGGATGTCATACACCACCTCAGGGGGCAGCAGAACAACATATGTCAAGGAGAGAATCACAGTTTGAGAGTAGGATAAGGAAAAGAAGAGTAAAACCTGGAGGTGGTCATTGACCTCCATGAGAGTAGATGCATACCATAACCCTCTCTGAACATGAATTATTATTTTTTTGGGGAAAAAAAAAAATTTTTGGGAGCTTGGTGGTCCCTGAAAATATATCCACCATAAAAATTCTTGTGTAAGATGACTTCAATGATATATAATGATGTCTTAGGCTGCAGGTTAAGATGTGAGACTGAATTTGAACAACACAGTACAATAAGGTCATGTATAAAGTTGACCTTTTTACCCAAATCGCGCTCCTACTTCTGCAGTCACATGGACAGAGTTTGGACCTTGTCTAACTAAAGAACTTCAACAAGGCCTTTTCTGTTTCTCCCGTCCTGTTTATGGAGAATCATCACTAGACTGCTGCAGCAGAAGCCTCCAGGTGATGTCTGTCCTGGTGTCTCACTGACACTCTGCCTCCCCCTGCTGTCTCTTTACAGTAGCACATGTTCCAGGTACACCTCTCCTTTCCAGCAGCTGCTCTGGAAACTATCGCGAGACTTGTCCGGGAATCGTTAGATAGCGCGGGATTCGTCATGACTCGAAAATTGAATGTTTGAAGTTTGTTTACATCAAAATGTGAACCCATATTAATCATATTAATGTGTAGACTGATGTGTCCAGTCTGGAAGCCTGCACTGAGTGGAAGACAAAGTCTCCATCATGGAAGAAAGGCTAATGAAATGGAAATATATCAAATAAAGTAATTCTTGCAGTGTGCACTTTAGCTTAGCTGTCATTAGCATAGTTATCTCCCAGAGTTCAGTAGGTCCACTGAGCATCTAATCCACTGCACCAACATGATCTAGGTGTACTGGTCAACACTGGGTTGGCTCGTTGAATAGAACAGCTCTCATTCATGCTATCTTAGTGAGTAGTTGAGCTTGGAAACAGCTAACCTGGCAGCAATTCTCCTTCACTCAATGGCCTGTTAATTATGGTATATCTGCTTTGTTGTTCCACAAACTAAAGCAGTGCTAGAATGGAACTAAGTACATTTACTCAAGTACTGTTTTTGAAGTACTTGTACTTTACTTGAGTATTTTCTTGTCATGCCTTTTTCTACCCATACTTAACTACATTTCAGTAGGAAATATTGTACTTTTTAATCAACATTTATTTGACAACTTGAGTTAGTAACGTTGATTACTTAACAAATACAATTTTTGCATTTAAAGGGACTGTGTAAGAATCATAATGTCTTGTTAACAGCGACACCTGTGGCCGCTAAGTCAACTAAAGTCAGTGTCCTGTTGCTCGCGCTTGTGCTCGCTCTACATAGACATGAAGGAGCATCGCTCAAAACAGTGAGGAGACACACGTCAGCTAAAAGCACAACATCACTCTATATTTCAGCTGCTTGGCAGTAATGTTAGCTGATCAGACCAAGGTCTCTTCATGAATCAATGCTGATCCTAGTGTTGGCTTTTCCCGCCTCGGCCTCCCGACCGCGGCCGGAGGGAACAGGGGAGACACCGGAGTTTTGGTCGGAGACGATAACGTTTCTCTCTGCGGAGCCCCGTCACTTCACAAGACACGGGAAACCTCTGTTGGTCTGGAGGAGCTGCAGCAGTTATTTCTGCACAAACGTCCACTGTACATTCACTAGATATTCTCAGAGCTAAACTAACTCTTCTGCAGTGTGGAGTGAGCAGCATGCACATGAGAGTGGAGCGAAAGAGTGAGAACGAGCGCGGTGTGTGAGTGAAGGC